>JAYMSP010000047.1:0-103606 GCA_036897095.1 Plantago elongata
AGTTAAAAGAAGAAAACACGTACTCACTGTGCCGTTCAAAATTCAGAGACAGGTAGTTTGAGAGCCCAAAACGTTCCAGTATTCTGTGGACATAACGGTCCGGAGGAGCTAATGCAGCACAACACTGGAGCAAGAAGAGATCAAGGTCTTGACTTGTTCAGACCTGCATGGAGAAAGAGCAAGAAGTTCGGTGATCATATGAAAAGGAAGTGTGTGTATGGGTGAACCTTAACACATGCATGGGCCTAGATTTGTGATACATTCACGTACCAACGGACCGAACGATACCATTCACTAAATAATATAGGAGCATCTCCATTCCTCCTCCACATCCTAGCATGAACCTGAGCGCATAACACATGTATCCTTAAAGGATGTTCCATCACATAGGCAGAAAACCCATTAGGATGACATCCTTCCAAAATCTGGCCAAGAAAGTCAGCAAGGATACCAACCGATGTGTCAGCAAAAGAGCTACACCCTGACTCAGGTGAAGATCCAGATTCATGACATTCTTTAAGTGCTCGAAGCAAAACCATTGAAAGAACCAGGTGCAACGGACTGAACGATACAATTTCATATGGAGTCCAACCTTTCAGGAAAAAACTGTTTTTTGTAAAGGTTTCGGTAACGAGTGTAAATTTCTGCAAATGTTTTGGTGTAATTTGAAAATAAAACTAACGGAGAGTTAACACCGTCCAACTTTTGTGTTAGGTGACAATAATTTGAAACGTTCAAGTGCAAACTCAAAAAAAAAAAAAGGTCTGGGTGTAAAATTAAAGTAGCTAAAAGGTTTTAGTGTAAAATAAAATTTTCTCTAATTTATAAAGAAGATGTTCTGAAGTATTTTTGTTTTATCTTTAGTGATAGACAACTTGTAAATATCATGTGATATATGACAACCACATTATAAAATATAAAGGACTTGAATTAATCTAAAATATAACTTGTTCCACTCTCAAAAGTGAGCGATTGAAACCACTTGCCATCTGGTACTAACTTTTATCACACAAATTTTGACACAATCATTTAAAAGCTTAGTCAATCCCGGTCAAATAACAGAAACCTCACATGTTCACTCAGAAATGTTAAATTATTACCTTATTGGCGCGTAGGTTTATGAATTTTTTACCGTCACACCCGATGTGAAAATCACATCATCACTTCACAAAAGGTAAATTCTCTCTTCACTGCTTATGGTGGAGAAAACTGAAAAGAAGAATCTCTCTCGATTTTCTTCGTCAGCGAAAAAGGATCATTGATTCAGGTGCACTCACATTTACTTTCCGATCAATTGAAATCTCGATGTATTCATCTGCATGTTTTTTACGTTTCTCTTTCACTTATAGCTCTTGATTTTGCCGTCATTTGAGGACTGTTTTCTCGTTCTGAATTAGGGCTTTTTCTCGCCGGAGCAAGGTGCATTACCGGTAATTCAGTGGTTGAAATCGTCTGTGAGCTGATTGTGTAACGATGGGTTTGGAGTTTTATCGTTTTGTTGATGGAATTTGTTGTTTTGGTTTTGTGGATCTTTTGTTGCGTTTGTGTTGGTAATGCAGCTGTGATAGTAGCGTTTGGTTTGTTTCATTTTTGTTCTGAGGTTGAGATGAGTAAATTTTCCGAGATATGACTTATGAGCTTAAGTTCCTGTATGATAAGTCGAAATTTTGCTGGCTTTGTGAGTTTTATTGGGGTTAAGCTGACTATATCGTAATTAATGAAGAGTTTGATGGTTGTGAGCTGATTTTGTATGATTGGTTTGGAGTTCGTATTGTTGACGGAATTTGTTTTCGTTTCTGTGGATTTTCGTTGGTGTGTTTGGGTTGGTAATTCTGTTATGGAACTAGCGATTGGTTTGTTTAATTTTGTTCTGGTGGTGAGATAAGTTGAGATTTTTGAGATACGAGCTTAAGCTTCATGTATGATAGTCGAAATTTTGTTGATTTTGTGAGTTTAATTGGGGTTGAGCTGACTCTATCATACGTAATCAATAGTTTGATGGTTGTGATACATTAATATGTTCTGAACTGGGTTTGTGTTTGGTTGGAAACGTGTGGGGCTGTTCTTGAAATGGGAAATGAGTGTTCAAGTTACACTTGCTCTTATGTACTTTTTTTGAATGTATTCTTTGAACTTCCGATTGAAATGAGCTCTTTGGTGAACAGGTGGTGTATCTTCTAAATGAAGATCGAGGAATTGGTAGGTGTTTTATTTTGGATTCCTTTTCTGCTTCTCCTTTTGTTGCTATGTTATGTGACATTATTGGCTTTTGTGCTTGGTCTTAACTTCATTTTTCTTCACCGTCTGCAATGTGCATTTTTAGGATGGTAATGCCTCTGGAGGGGAAATTGATATTGACTGGACATCCGATGAGGAAGCTGAAGTAGAGGGCCTAGAGGCACCCTCTTCTCTCGCTGTGAGAAGACCTGGTAAAGAAGCTATGGATGCTGATGGGGAGGTAGAAAGTCTTCTTTCATACTGTAATGGATATTAAACTGCTGCTAGATAGACCTTTTATTGATCTTTACCCAACTATGCAATTCGTTTCTAATTCTCCTCAAAATTCCACAACTATTTTAGGTTAGCCTTCATGCAGCTTTGGTTCAGATTAAACTTTCTCCCTTTCAACCAAAGAAAGAAAAAGAAGCAATGATTGCTCTTGCTACTCTCAGCCTGGCAACATTTTTTTTTTACTTATATCTGATATGTTTATCATTGGACTAGTTTTATGACATCTGATGAAATAGGAAGGAGAGCATAAAGTAGTGCGAAATCCGTATTTTCTTGTTAACACAATACTATAATGCAAGAATTCTAGAAAATGAGAATCTGTAACTTTGATTACCCATATGAAAAAAATGTATTGCTAATAAATCTGTAACATTTAAATGTCTATGTATATCTCTGTGATCGACTCTAGTATTTCAGCACATGAAAAAGTTGATGTTTCACCTTTGTTGTGCATTCTATTGTATTTGTAGTTTCATTAAGTAACTCCATTCTGTGTATCCAGCCAAGCTCATCGAACTCTGCTCCCCGCTCCAAGTTGGTCAAGGAGTTTGTTGCAATGAATTTCCCCGAAGAACTGGTCCTGGAGGTCATTAAGCAAAACGGTACACACTCTAGTATATTTGCCAAATGTATATTTGATCAAAACAACACCAGTTGCCAATACCAGTTGGTTCTTAATGCAGGAGAAGAAGACCCGAACTTGATACTCAGTCTTTTGTTAGACACAGTAAGTAATGCATTTATTAAACCTTATTCTAAGTTGTAACCTATTTCAATACCTTTATCATGTCATCTCAAATTCTCAATCACTCCTCTCTCCTTTGAAATTTCTAACTTATTTGTATTAGTTGCCACATAACGCCTGCTTTTATCATGACCAGAACTATACCAATCATAAAACACTCTATTGTTTCTCCTTGCGTCTTTGTTTGAGCTTGATAATATGCTCTTGATTGAGTCTTCTCTATCTTTTTCTGGCTTTAATAGAAATTCTATTCGTATACCAATTGAGGTAGGAAATTTTCCTGATTTCAAATTTAAGATGGGCCATAGGCAATTTTCGGTACGTGCCTTTTAATGGAAAGGTTAAAATTTCAGCTGGTGGTTGAGTTGATAAGACCAACTTTTGGGAAAAAAGTGGCTGATCTATAGGGATTTCCATGTGTCATGTAAATTTCCTTCCCTTCCGAGTCACCGGTGCCCCTTGACATGATTAAGTCATGACTATTGCTATGAATAATCTGGACGTGTGCACTTGATGCTTGAAATGTCCCTTTATGTCCCAAACTGTATTGTACCAAAAAAGATATCAGGGTGGCCAGTGTTGCTATATGTACCGGTTAATTCTTGTCAATATGTAGAATAAGGTAATTAAGTGCCTTACTGTGGCGTATTTGGAAGTGAACATACACTGGCTGAGAGTTGAGACTGGTCTGAACAGCTTCAGCCTCAGGAATTTATTCATTTTAAGTCTACATTGTTCATGTTTTTCTACCTGCAAGTCGCAAAGTTTTTACAATCCGCATGTTGTTTTTCAGACCTCAGAAGACTCTGCTCATCTCGCTGAAGATTCACCTTCGCAGCAAAATAGTGAACCCCAATTGCAGCAGAGTTCTAGTTCTAATCCGAGCTCTTCAGACTACTATGAGAATTTTCTCGATGAGTTTTCGGACATAGACAGCTCTGAAGATGAAATAGAGGTATATGATGCTTGCTTGATGCCCTAATCACATTATTGTCTATGGCAGGACACATGCACACGAAATTTCTGTATAAGGCAGTTTACAGTCTGTTTCGTACATTGGGTTTAATCCCATCTTGTTCTCTTAGAATGCATCATTTCATTTTTATCTGTTTCTGATTAATATGCACATCTTTACGAGTAAAGTAAATTTTAAGTTGCTTTACATATTATCTTATGTGACTCAGTATCAGGTGGAATTCGAGTCATTACTGAAAAAATGTAGCTGTTCTGCTGCTTATAATCAAACAATAGTTCTCTCTCAGTAACCACCCATGGTGGAACTGATGAAGAGTCCATCTCCATCTTCTTTTTTTATCACAAACTAATTTATGCCTATATGCATGCTTCATTAACATGAAGTGTGAAGTAAACCATAAATTTGTATCTGCTAATGTATATGGATCACCCAAACAACGTGCAACTTCGAAAATGGTATAAGTTGGAACTGTTCGAGTGATCTTGAACTGATTGTTCTGGTGGGCAATAACATTGATTTGCAAGTTTTGTATTTGACCTTGATCTTCTGCGGAAGTCTTTTCTCGTTATTTTTTCGCATCATCCATGCTAATCTCGTAGTTGCAGTATACTTTCATTATGTTTTCATCAGTATATTTTCTCCCTTATTTTGACTTTAACATGAACTATGTAGAAACCCTCAAATTTCATGTCGGAGAGGCATAAGAGGTTGAAAGCCATGGAACATACAGGAACTTTGTCTGAGGATGAGCAGAAGTTGCTGTCTTTAGCTGATATGGGGTATGCAATTGATGAGGCTTCGGTGGCTATGGAGAGATGTGGTGTGTGTTGCTTCTCTTTCCTATTTGTTAGGCTGTACTCTATTCCTATTGGTCTTGTTTATTCTATACTACATCGTCTTTGTCAGTCTGCCTTTTCCTAGAGGTTTTTCTTGCGCACATATCTTATCCCTTATCTAATTGATCACACCTGAATAATGTTTGTTACTTTACATCTGAAATATGTTATACTAGTATAGAACTAGTATTCAGTGAATTTATATGCAGATACATGAATAGTATGTGTCTGGAATGTCTCGTCTGCTCTTAAATTATCATGAAATAGTATTTGACTCCATTGATAATATTGGTGGATTGGAGCTACATGATCTCACGCATTGAACTTTAAGATTAACCTGAACAGCCTGTCATGGTACGATGTAACTTTGAAAGCATTGCTTGTTCTGACATTTGTAGGGCCAAATGCCTCAGCTGCTGAATTGACCGATTTTATACATGCTGCTCAAGTGTCAAGGGAATCAGATTGGTCCCTTCCTGAAGACAGCCGTATGGTTAGCTTTCTCAAATTTTATTCCATAAAACTATGTTGATATTTTCCGGTAAATTTGCCAGTTATTTAATTGCCAAGTTTCTAACAGCCTAGGCATAGCAATGGAAGTACAAGCAAGAAGAGGAAGTTCCCCACCTTATCTAAGAGAAAACATGTAGAAGAGGAGGATTTTATTCGTCTTCCTAATCCCATGATAGGATATGGTGTCCCATCTATGCCATCTCAGCAAATTCGACGGCCTGTACCTGAATCAGTGCAAGGTCCACCATACTTCTACTACGAAAATGTAGCTCTTGCACCTAAGGGAGTGTGGGACACCATATCTCGGTTCCTATACGAGATCGAACCAGAGTTCGTGGATTCCAAGCATTTCTCTGCTACTGCACGGAAAAGAGGTTATGTACATAACCTTCCCACGAAAAATAGATTCCCACTTGTTCCCCTCCCTCCACAGACCATATCTCAAGCCTTCCCGTTGTCGAAAAGGTATTGGCCCAAATGGGATCCGCGGGAGAAAATGAATTGCATTCAAACCGCCCTCGGGAGTGCAAAATTGTCTGAGAGAATCCGCAATGCCCTTGAGAGGTTCAATGACGAGGAACCCCCTGATCATGTGAAGAAATACGTGCTTGAGCAATGTCGGAAGTGGAACCTCATATGGACGGGGAAGAACAAAGTTGCTCCACTTGAACCTGACGAAATGGAAACCCTCTTGGGCTTCCCAAAGAACCACACAAGGGGAGGTGGAATAAGCAGGACGGACCGGGTCAAGTCACTCGGAAACTCCTTTCAGGTTAGAAGTTTCTGTTAGTTTTCGGAGATACTTTTCAAAGACAAAACTATTTGTGGTTGTGTTTTCCATGGTCTATAGTAGGCCACAAGCTTTGTGTGTCTTCCACCTATTAGATTTTATAAGATGATGGTGCAAATTCCATGATGCAGAAAATCATGTTTCCGTACGGTCAAAATGAATAGTTTATGTTTTGTGAATCTATACTGGAAAGTGAATATAACTGAGTAGACTGCTTAAGAGTTGCATGCTTCTTAGTAGTATAGGTTCGTTGAAATTTAAAACAAATTGTTCGCTGGGCTATTTATGTTAAGATTATATGATTATTGCAATTTTGAGGCTGAATTCAGTTTAGGTGGTAAATGCACCAAAGATTAATCTAGATAGTGAATTCCAAGTTTACTTTACTCAGTATATCTTAGTTGATGGCTGAGTTAGCTTTGGTTTCTAGACATCTGCTCTGTTCTGATTGAGTATTTGGTTGTGATTTGTGAAAAATGATGTAGGTGGACACTGTAAATATAACTGTACTGGCAAGTGAATATAACTAAGTAGACAGCTTAAGAGTTGCATGCTTCTCAGAAGTATAGGTTTGTTGAAATTTGAGACAAATTGTCCGCTGGGCCACGATTAATGCAATTTTGAGGCTGAATTAAGTTTAGTTGGTAATGCACCAAAGATTACCCTAGTTTTGATAGTGAAGTGTAAGTTTGCTTTCAGTATATCTTAGTTGATGGCTGATTCAACTTTGGTTTCTAGACATAAGCTCTGTTCTGAATTGAGTATTTGGTTGTGAAAATTAACATAGGTGGACACTGTGGCATACCATTTGTCCGTTCTGAAGGAGATTTTCCCAGATGGTGTGAATGTGCTCTCTTTGTTTTCTGGTATTGGTGGCGGAGAAGTTGCTCTCCACCGCCTTGGGATCAAATTGAAGAATGTGGTTTCTGTCGAAAAATCCAAAGTGAATCGGGACATAGTAAAAAGTTGGTGGGAACAAACAAATCAGCCAGGATACTTGATCGACTTTGACGATGTTCAGCGAGTTGATGAAGAGACTTTAGGTCAAATCATGAGTACCATTGGCCCTTTTGACCTGGTAATTGGGGGAAGCCCTTGCAACAATCTTGCAGGTAGCAACCGCGTAAGTAGAGATGGCCTGGAAGGAAAAGAATCAGCACTATTTTATGAATATTTTCGTATATTGGACACTGTCAGGGCTATTATGGCTAGGTTAAATTCGGTGTAGTTATCCCCATTATGTAGGTCCTGGTGAACCTAAGACTTGAGTAGAGCAATTGCTGGAAATAATTTGCCTAGGATGAATTGGTGGTATTCTGTAACTAATTTATCTACATTTCTCTTAGTTGGTACATTTTTTCTTTTCTTCCCTTCTCTGTTTGTCCTTCTGAGTTCTGGGTTTATGGCGTCTCTTTTGTGTAGTTTTGGACCTGACTCCATTCTTGTCCAACATAATTCTGTAATCTGTAGATAAACAGGTTTCTTTGTTGCACCTTGGAAATAAATGTTCAAATTTCTATGGGTTAAGATGTTACTGTTGTGGTATTTGAAACATTACTCAAGTATATTTTGTTGATATACCCAGTTTAGATCTTACATTCTGCATACAGGCATACAAAGGCTTCTTAAGTGAGGTATTTTCATTTGGAATGCGATTTTTTAGTATCTAAACTTCCCTGGTTGGATGTCTTTTTGTTGGAAATTAGTAAAACGGGTGAGGCTTTAAGCAAATTGACGTATCTGTCATTTGGACCATGTCGGAATAAATATTCCTCGTAGTGGTATTTCGTTTGTGAAATGACTGATATTAATCACATGTAAGTAACTAAAGTTTGGATTCTCAAAAAAAGAAGTAACTAAAGTTTGCATTTAGATGAGAGAGTAATTAATACATTTAGTAAATGTAGTACTCTGAATTAGTTGAATCATTCCAAATACAAATTACAATGTGTTAAAACATGGTGAGAAATGACCTTTCATGAAAAATGATGGGTGAATTTTTTTAACCAAGTTCAAGAAAAAAAGAAATAATATATATAAATAATATTATGTTACGTTGTTTATTTTATGAAAGATTTCACCCAAAATATTAAGAGTGAATCTTTATACATGAATAAGGGGCTGATTGGCATGGTACTCAAATGACCATTTAGATGGAATTTTGGTGAAATTGTGTTTGGAATGGAATTAAATTAGGGTATTTAAAGTGTATTTTAGGCCAAATCAATGTTCATCGAGTTAAATAGAACGATTTAAATGTTATGACAACCAGCCCTAAGTAACTGAGAAACATAATTATAGTCGTAACCAGTAAAAGCTTTATTAAAAAGTAATGCTACATAATTATTAGTATAGTTAAACAATATACTTATTATTGTTTCATTCTAAAACTTTGTGATATATATATATAATAAAATCAAGAGAGAACTATAAACCACTTGCCAACTATTGTATATAAGGATGGCTTTCTGAAATAATTACTTACAAGTTAATTTTATTTTAATTTAACTAGACAAAATTACCCATCACTTCATTTTTATTAGTTGTGGACCTAAAATATAAGCTCAACCAGATTTGATAATCATTTTTTAAATCCAACTACGGACTCCAAATAGGGCACTAAATTAAATTACATAACCAATTTGAAATGCGTAGGCATGAAACAAACTCCTGAAAGTCTGAAACTACCTTAATTAGATCATAAAACTAACATACTAGTTTCATGGACACAAAGGCTAGTTTCAAAACTACAAAAATCTATTTTCATATTCACAAAAACTAGTTTCAGAATCATAAAAGCTAGTTTCATGTCCACAAAAGCTAGTTTCAGAACCACTAAAGTTAGTTTCAAGTTCACTAAACTCGAATTAAGTGACTATCGAGTCTCTCACATATATAAAACTCTAGGGAAAAATGGTGAACCCAAAAATCCACTAAATCCGGGAGCTACAGTCTTAATTGGGGTTTAGGTTTAGAACGGGTTTAGGACGGGGGGTCCAGAGACTACTGGACCCGTCCTAAACCCTAACCTCTAATTAAACAGTTGTCGAGCCTACAATGTTAGTTTTAAGATCTAGTATGTTAGTTTCAATATAAATAGTATTATTTTCAAGTTCACTCAAATAGTTTCAAGAACTCAGAAGTTAGTTTCATGTTTATCAATTTTAGTTTTATGTTCGATATAGTTAGTTTTAGGTTCATTAAGCTAGTTTCAGGAACTCAGAGTTAGTTTCATCAACTAAAAATGTTGGTTTCAGGTTCCATCACATAACAAATATTAGTTTAATTAGTTTCATGTGCATTTATACTAGTTTTAAGATTTTTTATATTAGTTCCAGTATAAATAATATAGTTTCAGGTTCATTCAAATAGTTTCAATAACATACAAGTTAGTTTCATGTTCATCAACTTTAATTTTATGTTTGATAAAGTTAGTTTCAGGTTCATTGAGCTAGTTTAAGAGACTCAGAGTTAGTTTCATATTCATTAATGTTAGTTTTAGCAACAAACAAATGTTGGTTTAAGGTTCCATCACACAACAAATATTAGTTTAATTAGTTTCATGTGAATTGAAGTTAGTATCAGATGTCTTTATATTAGTTTCAAAATTTTTTATATTAATTTTATAACCACAAAAACTGGTTTCATGTTCACAAATCCTGATTTAATGTTCACAAAATCTAGTTTTAAAACCATAAAAATCCTGAAACTAGTTGAATCATAATCCTAAAACTTGTACGGACATGTTTGAAACTAACTTTTATACTCCTGAAACTAGTTTCACTTGGTATGAAACTAGAGAAATCAACATTTATGCTCCTGAAACTAGCATGGGTTGCTTTGAAACTAGTAAAACTAATATGTATGCCCATGAAACTAATGCTTTATGAAGCTGATAATCCTGAAACTAATACAAACATATTTGAATGTTTGTGAAACTAACTTTTCGCACAATAAAGTTAACTTTTTGAAACTAGCAAACATAAAACCAACAAAGATGGGTATGAAACTAACCAAAATTTACCTGCAACTTATATTCTATAGTCATTATCTATACAAAATCCATTTTAAAAAAGCTCTAATCTCGAGTAACGTCGCGTTGCCAATGCCTTTCCTCTTCTTCCACATCGAAAAATCGAATCAGAACAAATTTTTAAAAAATTCATGTCGAAAACGAGAATAAAAGGGTGAAAATATCAAAGAAAGATGAGAAAGAATGCTTGTTGGAGTAAGGAGCGAGTAGAAATAGACAGAAAAATAAAAAGAAGAGATAAACAAGCGTAATATACTGATGTTGGAGAAATAAGCGTTTTGAATATGAAAGAATGAATGAAGGTACAATGAAAAAGAATTAGAGCAGAAAAAGTAGAATGCACTTATTTATAATGATTTTAGCGAACATACTTTATTTGTAAGCCTCTCATGTAAAATGACATGTTTTTATAATTTTCTTTAAAATCAAAGTCAAATTTATACTATCCTTTCTTTGACTGGACGTTGAAGGTAATTTATAATTCATACTCCAATAAATGTTAAAATTTTAAATAAAAAAAAGTTTAAGTATAAATATGCCCAAAAGTAAATAAAAACTAGTCTAAATAGGAAATCCAATATATTGAACTTGAGACAACACGCATAAATGCACCTAACAAACCATTTTATCACCATATTTTTCATTCATTACAGTGTGGTCTACTACTCGTACAAATATCGGCAAGGTCCAGTGCTCCACTGAACCCCATGTTGCTATGCCACCGAGCAACTAATTACTATTTGATGTTAGAATTAGAAAAACAACTATGCTGCACATGGGATTATTGAAATGATCATTTCATCGTCTTTAATGTAATTTATTGTTAAAGAAATAATATATAAATTCCACTCGAAATGGAATTTTAAATTGATAATGTCGCTGAAAATGAATATGTAAAATTGAGTTGACAAGTTTTAACTTGAAAATTGAGTTGATAAGATTTAATTTCAAAATTGACATTTAAATCGTTCTCCACTTTATTATACTACAAGCAATTAATTAAAATTTGTAATTATCTTGCCAATGTAACAATTTCTAAATAATTGGAAATCATTGCTCAGAGGTTCGAGGATGGCATATATGATATTGAATGAAAAAGCGAAGTGGAACGAATGGCACATATATTGTCGTTTATTGTTTCATTGTCGGGGCAAAAATAACTGCTATTTGCGATGATAAGTATGTACATACATGGTTTAAATGGGCAAGATATACACTTCACACGTGACAAAATCTAATTGATTAGTTCAAGTTAGATTTGATATACCCTTTACAATTTATAAAGTAACGGTATGTGAAATTGGACCATATTGATCTTTGCCGCTTTTTTTCTAAAGTTCTAATTTTAAAAGATATTTACGGTAACATTTATCTTTCCCGTCAGGCGCCAAGATGATAGCCATATGAGAAATTTGTTATGCTAGTTGATTTTTATTTATTCTAAACCATTTCAAACGTCAAATTTATCATTATAGTTTATTATTGGTTCAAATAATTAAAATTGATTGGTAAATAATAGATAAAACTAAACGACTTCTATGAAACAGAGAAAGTATGTTGTAGAGTATACATGATAGTGTATTTTACGAGAATTGCTCCGGTGATTACTATTCGAACATGGTGAAAGAAATAAATTTTACTTCCTAGTTAGGGTTGAATTAATTACAGCTAAGTAAAAAATCAAATATCGTGTTCGGTTGGCGTATAAATATCTCTGGTCCAGTTTCTTTTCCATTTGCTCACGCTTCTGTTTTCTCGGAAGCTTTGTTCTCTCTCTTCCAAGCCTCATTTGATATAATCTCCTTTCTCTGCTATTTCCAGAGTTAGAGAGAGAAAGTGAGCCTGATAGCAGAGCTGTATTTCTCTTCGAACCTGTGTGTTGGAAAATCGATTTTGAACGGTACGACTTTTTCACCTTTTGCCCTAATTTTGTCTATTTTTTGTTGTTTGATTTGGATCTGGAAGAAGATAAATCGGATGTTGTTAGGGTTGAAATTGTAGATTTTTTGATGTTTAGGTTTCAGATCGGGAATTTTATTTTCCGATTTTGGTTGGTTATAGCATTCTGGTTTGGAATTCGGTGTATTTGGTAAATGCATGTAGCTTTTCCGGTGATTTTTGTGTGGAAAAAGGTAGGTTTTTGGTTTTGAGTGTTTGAGTCGTTAAGAATGAGGTCTCTGGATTTCCGTGTTTTTTCTAGTGTCGTAGCCTTTTGGTTTGCTTCTGTAGGTTGTGACGTTGTGTCGTCGCTGTTCTGTTCAATGTATGTATGTTATCGATGTTTTCGTATGGATAGTCGCTCGTAGCTCTTGTTTTTGGTAGTCAATGCAATAAAAGCTTGCTTTATTATATGATCCTCTTGTTATTTACTGCTGTTTGCGTTGGGCTTATTTGGTGACTGCTGATGATGTAGGGTTTTAAAGAGGAAATCATTGATATGGCTGCTACTGCCACTGCAACTGCCTCCTCTGGCGGCATACGTTATGCACCGGAGGATCCTACTCTGCCGAAACCATGGAAAGGGCTGGTTGATGGTAAGACTGGTTATCTTTACTACTGGAACCCAGTGACCAATTCAACCCAATATGAAAGACCAACTGCCTCATTGGCTGCTAACTCAACACCATCAAACAAACCGTTGAGCTCATCTGTTGATAAGTCTCCAGTTAGACGTCACAACAGTGATAATGATGAAAAATATACTGGTGGGGCTGCAAAGGATCTATCAGGAGGTGGCGATTATCAGTATCAGGTATTGCTAGCAGGCTGTGTCATAATTATCTGTAGCTTTTTTGGTTTTGCCGCTGGAACCAATTAAAATTTCTAGCCATCCTCTCGAGCATGTATGTATTATTGCAACTATTCATTGGGAACTAGGCTGCATCATGTTTCAACATACTTCAAACCAAAACTTCTATTTTCTTTTTCTAGATTATATACATTTTCCGACTGTGAAGTTTGTCTGTCAAATTAGATGTATTCTCTTTCAAACCTGCTGGAGTTTATTTCTTAGATATCTACATGAGCTCGGCTCAAATTTTTAACGTCGGTGGTGGGTACAAGGATCCATTTTTTATGAGTGGTATGTGTAAGACATGTTCATTTCATTTATTCAGTGAACTGACTATTATTTTTCTTCTGTTGACGAGCAGAGTGCAAGAAGCAGATCAGACTATTCACAGAAGGAGCCAGACACGAAAGCTAGTGCTGTAATTGGTCTGGTAGTCTCTAAGGACTCAGATGCTGGTTTGTCTGCTGATGGATATCGCCGTCGACATGAAATTACTGTTTCGGTATGCGGTTTTATTTGTTGATGTATTTTTAAAACTTAGATTATTTAGAGGTTTACCATTTAGAAATCTACTCTCTGCTTTGATTATTTAGAGATTTCGTCTTGTTATTCCTTTTTGAGTTTTTTTCTATGTTACCAGCCTGCTATTAATTGTGGTATATATATCTGTCTTTAGTTGGATCTACTACCTGTGACATCTTATTTTCTTGAATTCTAATTGTTTGTTGCTAGGGGGTTAATGTGCCTGCACCTTTCACTTCATTTGAGGACACTGGTTTTCCTTCAGAGATTTTGAGGGAGGTATGATGTTATTTAATCGTTTATATCATGATATCCTAGAAGCACGTAAGAGTCAAAATGGTGCCAAGTTATAATTGCACTAGACATCCATTTTGGGAGAGTGCTCATGCTCAGTTTTTTCCGTCTGTACTTTTGCGCAGGTGCGATATTTGCTCCATGGAGGAGCTAAATGTCGTACACTGTCCTGTTGGGCGTTGCATGTATTTGGAGCGCCCTTGTTATTGGTGGACCAATTTATTTGAAGGGCTTCCCGAATTGTCCAAGTTTGGGTGGACTTCTTTTGGTACCATTCAGTCTTCCTCTTGGCCCGTATAGAAGAAGAGGCGTCCTCCTACTATTGCTTGCATAAGCAAGCAGTGTCTGCCATCAGTGGAGGATGATGCTTCTTCTTTCCGCGGCCACTTGCCTGAAAGAAGTCTATGAGAAACTTTTGAGGCACTACTTATCGGCATTGTTGATGCTTTCTTTCATTTTCCAGGTCTATCAGGCTGGGTTTTCTTCTCCTACCCCAATACAAGCCCAATCATGGCCAATTGCTCTACAAGGGCGTGATATAGTGGCTGTGGCTAAGACAGGTTCAGGGAAGACACTGGGTTACTTAATGCCAGGATTTTCTCATTTGAAACAAAGGAACAATAATCCTAGAATGGGTCCGACAGTTTTGGTTCTCTCACCAACAAGGGAGCTGGCAACTCAGATACAAGATGAAGCTGTGAAATTTTTTAAATCGTCTAGGGTTGCTTGCACGGTATGCTTTACAATTTATGAAGTCTATTTTTTGTTTCCTTTTAAATTTAGCTGGTTGCTGTGAACTGTTTTATCATTCTTAAGATATGACTTTCGATACTCAATACTGCACAAGATAGTGCATTTATCATTTTTCTAATGTCCTTCATAGCTGATGTTACTGTTCATGTGCTTTGTTGAAGTGTTTATATGGAGGTGCACCTAAAGGTCCTCAGTTGAAAGACCTGGACAGAGGGGTTGATATAGTGGTGGCTACCCCTGGACGACTGAATGATATATTGGAGATGAGAAGAGTCAGTCTCCATCAAGTGTCATATTTGGTGCTAGATGAAGCAGATAGGATGCTGGACATGGGATTTGAACCCCAGATTAGGAAAATTGTGAAGGAGGTTCCTACTAAGAGGCAAACCCTGATGTACACTGCAACATGGCCAAAAGAGGTGCGCAAGATTGCTTCAGATCTATTGGTTAATCCTGTGCAGGTGAACATTGGAAATGTAGATGAGCTTGCTGCAAACAAGGCTATAACCCAGGTATAATTTTGACCCCCCCCACCCCTGCTGCAACTCTATCTATTATTATAGTTATTATTACTATATATAAATGAGAGTTTGTGCAATATACAATTGCCTTGGATTTGCACTGAGTTTCTTATCTTTATGGATCAGCATGTTGAAGTTTTGCCAATGATGGACAAGCGCAGGCGCTTGGAGCAGATATTGAGATCTCAAGAACCAGGATCTAAGATAATCATTTTCTGCTCTACAAAGAAAATGTGTGATCAGCTTGCAGGCAACTTAACCAGACAATTCGGAGCTGCTGCCATTCACGGAGACAAATCTCAGGGAGAGAGGGATCATGTGCTGAACCAATTTCGCACGGGAAGATCCCCAGTGCTTGTAGCCACTGATGTTGCTGCTCGTGGCTTGGACATTAAAGATATCAGGTTGCACTTGAATCTGAATTTTTGGTCTTCCTGAAACTGTCTTGTGTCCCCACCCCCTAACTTCCCTTTCAGCTTGAGTGCTATTTTTCCAACTAGAACCGGTGTACTAAATTAGCTGAGCTGTGGATATTCATGCTCTTTGTGAAAGTAAATTAAATGAAATGAAATAAAGAGAGAAATCTTCGCTTCTGAATGGGTAACTAACTGCAAGTATCTTCTTTTGTTGGGCGAGGTCCAATTTGTGACATTACGTAATTTTAGTTTGGTCGTAGTTCATTAGGATTCTTGAATCTGATTGCCCACTTAGTTGGTTAGAATGTGCAAGCAGCTCATATTTACTTAGGTCAATATTGTTTTCTTGCGGGACTGCCACACTGATATTCTGCACCTGCATTTGTTTGTTTTGCATGGCGATGCATCTTAATGTCTCCCCTCTTGTGACAGGCTGGTGATAAACTTTGACTTCCCAACAGGAGTAGAGGACTATGTGCACAGAATAGGAAGAACTGGCCGGGCAGGTGCAACTGGAGAAGCTTATACTTTCTTTGGTGATCAAGATGCTAAGCATGCTTCAGATCTTGTAAAGCTATTGGAGGGTGCAAATCAACGTGTGCCTCCTGAAGTTCGTGAGATGGCTTCTCGAGGTGGCGGGGGAATGGGAAGGTCTAGATGGGGTTCAGGAGGTGGTGGCAGGTATGATGGAGGTCGTGGAGGTGGTCGTTATGATAATACATACAGTGGAAGAGATGGAGGAAGGGGTGGTGGTTACGACCGTGAGCAGCGTGACAGGTATAAGATCTTTTCTCCCCTGTCTAATGTTATAGGGAAAAGCTAATTGTGTTCAACAATGTTCAATTTACACCACATGTTGATATAGGTGCAAATAACCTCTTTTCCTATTTTTGCTTGTAAACTCCTCTAAGGGAGTCTCTTCCCTCTCGGGAGTGGGACAACAGTTTCAAAACCCTATTTTATATGCTGCCTGTGGCAAATCGCCAAGTATTACTTTTATGGCATATTATCCTGTACATTAAAAGTTCCGCACATATTTACCTAACCGCAAATATGTGAATCACCAACTAGCGTAGGCTTGCTTTGATTCCAATGATTTAAGATGTATCTTTTGATTATCAGATATGGTTCTGGGTCCTATGGCGGACAGGATTCAAATATCAATGGAGGCTATCAGCCAAAGAGCTTTCACGAGAGCATGATGGCTGCCTCTAAGAGCAGAGCCAGAAGTCGCAGCAGAAGCCCTACCAGAAACACAGGATGGAGTGATAGCCGTGGCAGAGAACGCAGCCGTAGTCCTGAGAGATTCAGTGGAGCAGCTCCAGTCAAACGGAGTTTCCATGAATCCATGATGAACGGTGGGCAACGTGGACCGAACTTCACTCGTGCAGAGGACGAAGAGGAAGGTATGATACGTCAGTAGGGTTTTCTGGTGCAGGTGGTCGACTGTCCTTATTTTGTATGTCCTCCTTTGCCCTCTTGCCGATGGGGCGGTTTAAATATTACAAGTAAAAATCAAAAACATTACAGTTTGGATGAAATTATCTAGCCCCTTGATTTTGATGTCTGCAAATTCCATAAGACTTGCCAATTTTTGCTGTTGTGCATACTGCATGCAAGCCTTGCTGGGGTTTGGAGTTTGGACAGCATTTTGCTAATTTATCAATGATCTTAGGGTAGTCATTTTGTTTGACGGACATGTTTGTAAAATGTGATATCGTAATGATGCAGTAACTTATCAGACTTGTATTTTGTTCTACCGCACTGAACTTTTGCGGTAATAGTAAAGCATCATTGGATTTCATTCTCTTGTTGTGAACTAGGATTTCATATTACTTTTGGGGTATTATAAACTGCATCTAATGTCTGACTATCTTTGATGAGCTCGTGAACTAGGATTTGTTTATGTTGTACTGTTTGAACTTGGGCTCCATTACCCCGTTCCAAGGCCATGAGACTGAGCTGATATTGGCCTGTTTGTAAGCTTATAACCATTTACGTTGGTAAGATGAAGTACAACTCAGCTCATGCCGTACCTCCAATCAATAAATCGGGAGTTCGGTTACTCTTTATTGTTAAAAAGAAAGAATCTTATGTCATAGAGACGTTAAAGAGCAGAGTGGAATTGAACTTTTTATTAATCTCAAGATCATATTTACAAAATAAACGTATGAGCCGGGAGCTTATGTTCATCTGACGGTCAAATTCACTTATTTACTTCTTTTAAATAGGATCTCTCATGCTAACAATATTTTTTCCATGAATTTTTGATCATAGGACTTGTTGAAGAAGAAATGGAAAGAACCGACTAAAACTTGAGTTGCATGCAAAACGAATATTCCATTTCCAAACATATTAACATACATTCTTTTTCAACATTATACTAAAATATACCCAAAAAAAATAGTGTTAAATATCATTATAAATATGTACACGGGTAAAGTATATTATTACATGAATATTTCTTATTATTTAGTAAAAATCATAGAAAGTAAGGTCAATTAAATTTATTACTTCCTTCATTTCATTTGAAATAAAACATATATCAAACGTACAGTTTTTAAGAAAAATATGTAATATGTTGTTAATGTGTTGTTTAATAATATGTGGTTGAAAATGAGTTGCATTGTGGGGTTATTTTTATAAATTAAAAATTATTTCACTTTGATTGAACGTCCAAAATGAAAAATTATTTCACTTCTAACGGAACGAAGAGAGTATAATATAAACACGTGATGATAAATTTAGAGTGTGAGTTAGATTTACAAGGATTGATTGCGGAACGAATATAATTCTGCACCCTACCAAGAAGGTTGCAACTAAGTTTGAAAGACTTGAAGGCCAAATTCAATTTTGAATTATGATGATTATTAGTGTTGAAGTTATGTGAGTTTTAAACGGGGTGAAAAAATCAAAATCAAAGGACTTGAGTTTTTGGGTTGTTTTACACTATTTGCCCTCGACTAGGTGCAACCCACATAACTCAGTCGATTGATTACTATCAATGCCCCGAGAAAGTCAAAGCAAAATTTAAGCAGCTATATTAATGATTATTATGTATAAATACTGATTATGAAATTGGAATAAATGGATTTTATCACACATTAAAGTATACTCAAACTCATTATAGTGCCCACTAATCATTTTGAACATAATCATGCCACAAAGCATACGGGATCGTACACGAGTACAAATATGAATATAGGACTTTGTTTGTATGAGTCATCACAACTTCTAAATATTGATGGATAAGTTTTAGGAGGGGAAATTCAAGTTGGTGGCCAGTTGATTTTTTTTATATGTATAAAACAATCTCAAAGTATTTATTCGCCGTATTTATACAACTAATTGACGTTGTATTTATTCACATATCACTATATATTTAACCTTTCTATTTCCAGTTTGATCTAATTTTCTATGGGTAAATTGTGTATTTCGTTTAAATACAAATATATAAATACTACGCATAAGAATCTCATATTTTTTTTAAAATGAAGTACAAAATGTGCTTTACTCTATTAGTTTATTTGCACATATATTTTGTGAAAATATATTGTTTGTTCGAACGTCTAAAAACATTAGATAAACCTTTTGTAACGTATCAAATTAGGAAGCAAATCATATAGAGCCACATGTGAGCTGATATCTAGGCATAAGCTGAAAGTCTGGAATATATAGTCCATGAGCTAAGAATTATTTCTTCAACATTTTACCATAGAAGTTTAATAGTCCCCTTTTACTGTCCATTTTTCACCCAAGATTAAGCCCATTACATCATCCGGCCATTAATTACCATTCAAGACACCTACTTATATCCTCATTTGCTCTTCATTAGCTATCACATTACACTGCTAAACTTTCACTCTTCACAAAACACCATCTTGCTTTCTTCCACAATCTCACTTCACTCTAATTTAGTTTGTGTGCATGGACTATGATATGGTTCCAAGAGATTACAATCTTGCTATGTATTCCAGGTTTTTCGATGAAAATCCCTACGTGACGCAAAATGATCATGATTTCGCCATGGGATTTTCTTCTTCACCACAAGTTCCTAATAAACTTGATCAGTTTGCCGATGAGGGTTCATCATTGACCCCTTGTTCTGGCATGTACTCTCCCTTTTACGATCCATTTGATCCGTTTCAACGTCATTCTTTTGGTAAGTTGAATCAAGAACTCTCTACCACGCACCAGACCACCAACATGCCTTTTGCACGAAATGATGCATTACACGGGCTTGGTGTTCATGATCTTGGTTCAAGATCTTCGTTTCAAGAAATGGATGGGTATCAAATCAATGAGAGTTTGGATATGAGCTCAACACCGGGTCCCAAGGAGTTAGATGGCGCTTCGTTCTTGATATTGGAGGAGATAGCGAAGCTAGAGATGGAAAATGGCAAGCCTAAGACAGATATGTCGCAGAGAAGAAGGAAGAGAACCATTGACAAGAAGTCTGAAATCGTTAAAGGGCAATGGACTCAAGAAGAAGATCGGTACTTCTTCCTTTCATTCGAATTTAATTTCATGTTCTTTTTCTTGTGATCTTAAGTTTTAAGACATGATTATACGTCACATATACCCTATAGTTCATGATGATAAACATATGTTCATATATTTTTCAATCTCTTATTTTTTGTAAATTTTTAAATCAATTTTTGTAGGTTGTTGGTGGAATTAGTGGAGAAGCATGGAATAAGAAAATGGTCATCCATAGCTCAAATGCTTCCAGGCAGAATTGGAAAACAGTGTAGAGAAAGATGGCACAACCATTTAAAACCAGACATAAAGGTTTTTCCATATCCCTCAAATATTTTATTCTATTTCCTTTCATTCATTCTATTTATCCAGATTGTTATTTCACTCTGATTTTTGCTATAAGCTAAATAGCTAATGTTATCGCTAGTGAGGATGCACATGTATCCCATGCCCAATTTCATAGAGATTACGAATGGAATGTTATTATAACCTCATCAAGTATTTACGTGTACGTATTATTTCATATATTATATTATTTCTTTTTCAGGCTGATTTTTAGATCGGATTTCGGAACTGTTCTATCCTTCAAACACTCCATTTATATTCATTAAGTTTTATAATTTCCCCGTAAATTAATAACTGCGATTTCTCAAATGCATATATATATTTTTGTTTGACCAAGTAAGATTTCCATTTAGAAGCAATACTTCTTTAAAGAAACACCCTTTAGCCTCCTCAAAGCTCATTTCTATCCTGATTTCTTGCCAGAACTATAGTCGTACATTAAGTGATTGACATAATTCTATCTAGAGTTGGTTTATACGAGTAATTGCACATATTTATTTGTTATTTACGCAATACGTCTCTTTTTTATCGACTAAATTACAAGTTAAATACATTTATTTGAACATTAGATGAAGTTTTACTTGTCATATTCACATTGCAATAATCATGAAAAAAATCAAGGAAAAAATCACTATGATGAAAACTTTTTTTATTATCAATAAAAAGTTATAAAAGGTGATATTATCAAAGTCTAACAAAAGGTTTATGATATCATTTAAAGGTGCAATTATTGATTCTTTTATTATGAATTCAAACACTATGTACCCGAATTACAATTTCATATAGGACATCAAGGAGGTATCATATTTTCAGATATAAAGAGTTATAGATTTTTTGAATGAGGCCTAACATAAGAGCTTACGCGAAATTCACACGTATTTTTGATTTGAACATAGAATATTTGCATCTTGCTGTGATCTTTTCAGAAAGACAGATGGACGGAGGAGGAGGACAGCATACTCATCGAAGCACACAAGCAACTCGGAAACAAATGGGCAGAGATTGCACGAAGCTTGCCTGGAAGAAGCGAAAACACGATCAAGAACCACTGGAATGCGACTAAGAGAAGGCAGCTCTCAGCTCGCAAAAGCAACAGTTCCAAGCCAACCACGACTTTACAAAAATACATCAAAAGCGTGATTGCAATAACTCCAGACAAGAAAGAAACATTTGTGGAGAACAACTTTACTTCCTCATCAGGCTCTTCTTCTATCTCAACTGCTGCTGCAAATGATGCAATAGCTACTACTGATGACTCCAACATTAAGCAAGAGAGCAACACATATGCACCCTATGAAACATCCAAGTTACCGCCTTTGGATGTGCAGATTCATATGCAATATGACTTGCAGAAGGAGATGGATTTCATGGAAATGCTTTCGCGTGGAGCATTTGGGCTTTGTCACTACTAGGATTCTTAGGACAGCGTGCCATTCATGATATCTGTCGACATGATTCTTGTCCTCGAAGTAAGTTTGAGCCTGAAGTAATTTAAACAGCACGCGTATGAATTTTCTTATTTTATCGAACACAATTCATAAGCATAAAACTTGATGAATGTGGCATCAGATAACTTTTGATATTACACTATTGAACTTCCTGTACTAATTTTCTCTTTTTGATCGATACTTGTGTTCATACTTGATTGTTTAATAGTGATTACATTCTGTAAAAAATGAATGTATTACATTTGCTATATATCTCACCTAATGAATGTATGAAACATGAAAAGGCAGCCTACACATGTACTTGTCAAATGTGACTATCTGGCAACCAAGAAGTACTAAAACTGAGCAACAAAGCTTTGAAAAACCAGTTGCAACTTGACTGGATATAAGTCAGTCAGCTTTTGGTTTGATCTTCTTGGCTTTTGAATACAAGAATACTCCAGCAAGAGCCAGAGCAGTCCCTGCAATTCATAAGTTTGTAATTTCGTGTTATGTATGTGTGTTACATGTAACAAACTATAATAATGGTTGGATAAGTTGATCGGTACATACCTAGTGCATTTATGGGTGATACGTGCGTTTGGAAGAAGATAACTGAGGCTACAATGACCACGACTCTTTTCACACTGTTTCCTACAGCGTGTGTCACGGGTGATACCATTTGTAATATCATGTACGAAATCTGCAATAAGAACCCAAGGGGGTCAATCATGTTGGTGGAATTGTGTCCTGGAGTCAACCTTCAGACCATCGGTTACAAATTAGTGTGACATCTATTAATGTTATTTTACACTGTTGAGACTTTAAATTTTGGCTTGTGTGTCATGTGGAGCTAAAGTAATCGATAGATATGTGTTTAACGATACATGTCACACCATTTTGTAACCGAAGATCTGGCATGAATCGCATCTGTAGAGCAATTGCACGGAGAATGCACAGATATAGCGACTTAGTTCTTTTTAAGCCTTACCTGTTGGTAAGTGTGGAAGCAGAAACCAGATAGAAGTAATCTCAGAATCAACTCTTTCACATTCAGACCTTGACTTGCCTGAATCAAGACATGTGTAGTTATATCAGAGGCACTAGACAATAGCAACATGGTTATATAAGATCATTTGGGATCGTTTACTTACAGCGGATTGCAAGTACGAAGGACTAAGCTTGACGCCTTCCATGAGAATTGCAGCAGGAGCCAGAAATAAGAGTGAGATGATTGTTATTATAGAGAAGAGGTTTATATTATCCATAGACTCCTGTACAAAATGAATAGAATATCAAATCTTCTGCTATAAATCGTCAGTCTGAGTGATACAGAAATGGAGAAATGGATAGCGTACCTCCTCTTTAACCATAAACTTCTTACTGAACACATTTCGTGTTTGGTTGGTAAGATTCGAAGCCATTGCACTACTAAAACCTATCCTGATAACAGAAACTTATCAGCAGGCTGAAACGCAACAGTTTGAAAACACTTTTTAGTCATTTTTGTACCAATTGAAAGAGGCCTCGGTGAACGATGCCAATGCCACACCACCAACTATTGGCACTAGAGAAGCAACAACCCAAGGAGAAGGCCTCTGTGCCATAAAACTGAAAGTCATTTACACTTTAAACAATAAACAATCGAAAACCAGGTCATAAGATGGAGAGTTCGTATACAAGTACCTGGCCAAGTAAGACGGCAGAAAGCAGGACCGTGAAGAACGGTTCCATTGCTTTGATAGTGTGAGTGAACGAAACAGCAACCTTTCCAAGACTAATGTTTGTCAACAGGTTTCCCATTGAATGGCCTAGCGCGAGTAGAAAGATTGCTGTGAACTAAACAGTTCCTCAAAATATAAGAATCTAATTCAAGAACATAAAGGCACATTTAAATATATCAACAATGTCTGTAAAGGATAACCTGAGACATGGTAACATTAGGCCTTTGATGAAGCCTCAGTGTCCACATTAGAGATATTATCACCGTTCCACAACCTAACTGAAATGCTGTCACTGTAGCTGGGAATGGGAAAACCTTAAGTACCTGTAACCAGAATTCGAAAAGCTCATACACTTAGTAGCTTACTGCTTTGACCCTGTAATATAGTTCATCCGAATAGCAGAGTATGCTATATATAATTAAGCTAGCTAGTTATAGTAACCTTCAAAATCAACAAAGTGATGAATCAGTAGCTAGTCATACACATAATACTTATTTTGGTCACATGGTCAAATGGACTAATGTTCGTGATCAGGTCACGATAAACGGGTTATTTACACAAACCTCTCCCATGGATAATCCATACATTACACATTAACCAGTACTCCGTTAGTTTATTACATTGGTACCTGACTCACCTGAGAACTAAGAGTTAGTATAAATTTTTACATTATATCATAGAGCAAGTACTATGACTCTTGTACGGTTCATTAATGATTAATGTAGAATGAAGCAGGAACTAGTAAAAACTGGCAAGTTAAAAACTATAAGAACCTGTTTGTTGAAAATGTTGAAGTATATGTTCAACATATACCAGATTGCAAACATGATTCCAAGCTGCAAGATCCTGATTCTCCTCTTGGACTCCGTCGCTTCGCTCATGCCTTCCGGTACAGCAGCTGATCTGACAATGAACTTCGGTCTCCGGTTACCAAACTTGGACAAACAAGTACCATTGTTCTCAGAAGAACTAGGCATAGAAAGACCGTGCTTAAGGAACGGGCCATTACACGGCTTAAGCAAATCGCAGTATTTATTTGTTCTGGAAATAAATCTTGGAAGTGGCTGTTTGATTGAGGTATGAAATGGTTTACAATGGAACAGAGCCATGGTATTACAATAGGTTCCCATTTCTTGATTTTTTGCAGCTAAATCATTAGATTATATGATTGAAATGGATGGAAGTGTTTAGTTTAATGTTGAATAATGTATTCAGTTTTGAGCTATCAAAGAATAAATTGTTCCAGAAATACAGCTAAAGTCGTTTAACTCAATTATTGGTTCGAAAGTCAGATGTTACTTCAGTATCTAATCAACACAACAATTATGTGAACGCCAAATGGCCCAAACACTTTCAATTCGATATATGCGAGTAATCCGATTAGATATCGTGGAATTCTCTTTGAGGGACTGGTAATAAATGGTATGTATAATAAGTCATGCAAAACGGGATGTGAAATTTCCAGGTAAAAAATCGTTTTTTAAACATTAATACGAACCATATCATAATCCTCCTAAATAAATGTGTAATTGGGACATTACGATTTATCCGAAAAACCAGAAACCCTGTTTATGGACTCGATGGTGTGATACTATGATTAAATTTCATCTCAACTCAGATCTAGATGTGAAAGTTTGATAAGATGATATAATTTCACCTTCTTTAAAAGTGTCAAGACGTGTATAATTTAGGCATTTATATTAATTTAACCAATAGAATCTTCTTAACTCTATGAATGTCAATAGCCCTGATTGAATTCGAATTTCAAGCAATTGTGGTTGGTAACGAATTGCGTGAGTAATAGGTCAAGGAAAACGAATTCCATATGTAAAAAGTAACGACTTCTTTTTAAACATTAGTACAAATCACATATCACCATCTCCAACCTCCTTAAATATGCACTGTAATGTTTATCCTAAAAACCGGAAAAGGAGAGGAGAAATGAAAATGTGACAGCTAGGCGGATTATGAAAAAATTAGGAGCCATCCATTAAAGGAGACATTGGACAAGAGAAGCAATATGGTTCAGGCATTTTAATTGATCCAGAATCCATGTCTAGTGGTCCAATTCTAATAGTAGCAGATTTAAACTTCCTACAAGGTGCCCCCTTGATTTCGACCTTTCATAACCAGGCTTAAATTGAGGTCATGATATCCGACTTTGTTTCTCTAGGTAAATGATCAGGCAAATTACTATATACCGCTACTTTATACTCAGTCCAAAACATTGTGACATACTAACATACACAACTTGTGCATTAATCCAATGGACTTTTCATATTAGTAACGAGATCAGTCACCCTAATATTCATCAAACCAACTTAACTAACTTGTTCCAGTTAACTAAACTACTAAAGTGTACTAACTGCAAAACAATTAAAAAAGTAACAGGCTATGGATTATTAGAAAGTGGCCACCAAGTTGCATGGATTTTATAGATCGTGTTACGTTGAAACTTGAGAATACCATTGCGAACTTTTCTCTCTCGGGAACTAGCTAATACTACTAGTACATTATTTTCAAGAAATTTAAAATTAGTGTTTATCCAGACCTGGGCAAGTCGTACAAGCTTCACGATGAAGAAACATGAAAAGTTTAGATGAACAATAATAATGGTATTGTCACATTGTACTACAAATAGTATCACAATCAAAATCATTGAATTAATTTAAAATTCAATCTCAATCCTTTATTTTTTATCAATGTGACATGATGTCACACTGTCGCATAATAGCATCGGAGTACGTCGTATAATAATTAAAAATATTATATGATCAATTATATACATACTCTTTATCTTTAAAACTTAACAAAATACACCTAATAAAATTCAAAATCAACCCCATAGACTAATAATATACAAAACACACATTTGTTATTTAAAAAAAAATAAAAGTCAATTAAAAAATTAATGATGGCCGGAGCTCCGATCATAATTGGTCGGATAGAGCTTCCATAGCAGAAGAGCTATAGCTTCTGCCATGGAAGCTCCGACAAACTTCTTCCATGGCGGAAGAAGCTGTTGTCCGCCATGGAAGCTCCGACAAACTTCTTCCATGGCGGAAGAAGCTGTTGTCCGCCATGGAAGCTCTTCCATGGCGGAACAGGGAACATGTTGTTCCGCCATGTTCCGCCATGGAAGAAGCTCGCCTGAGCTTTTAGATCTGGAAGCTCAGGCGAATTGTTCCGCCATGGAAGAGGCGAACTGTTCCGCCATGGAAGAGTTGTTCCATGGTAGAACAAGTTTTGCCAAAAAAAAAACAAAAGAGTAGTTTTGCCGGATCTCCGGTGACTGTGGCGGTGAAGGAGGTGGTATAGTGTAAGAATGAGAAGGAGATGGTGGTGGTGTATTTGGGAAGAGGGAGTTATTTTTGGGGTAGATATATAACCGTGTTAATATGTAAAGTGACTTAATAAGATGATGAGTTTTGTAAATATAGGTAATTTGTAGGTTTATAATTGTTGAAATTATTTAAATTGTTTTTTTTGGAACCCGAAATATATATTCATCCTCCAAAACATTACAAAGTAAAGCGATCCATGACATATCCAGCCAGAAAACAACCTAAAACACCGAAAAAGCAACAAGGATCAGCCCTAAACAACCATCAAACACCCAACATGGGCCCTAAGGTCCACTTTCATCCAGGCCCTATACACTATATTGTCTAGGATTTTCTGCACATTATGAGTAATATTGGAGCAAAAGTAAAAAAGACCTGATTTATATACAACCAGACTTCATACAAAGATTCAGTAAAAACCAATTTTATAAGCTTAGCCCTCCATCCTTTGCCTTTACTATGTCTCAAAATCCATCTCAGTTCATCTAGCCAGTCACCAGGTATATGTTGTATCTGCAACCACTTCAACACTTGCCTCCATATCAATTTAGTCCCAATGCAGTTAAAAAATAAATGATTAAGCGTCTCTTGTTGTGAACAAAAACAACACCTATCATCAACAATTAATCCAAACTTGCACATCCTATCTCTAGTAGCCAACCTCCCATGACAAGCTAGCCAAAGAATCAACTGAGCATGAGGTCTTGCCAAATTGCCATAAAACAAATGCTTCCACCCCACAACATCTATATTACATCCTTAAATGTATGTATATTTTATTTGAATTATTTTTAAACAAAATTTTAATGTTTAAATTATGTCATTTGTCAAGTTTTAAATAGTGTACTAACGATAATACAGTGTGATGTGGTACTGAAATTAGCCAAGTCCAAGTTAGATACTAACTAAATGAGGAAAATGAAGAATTTTTTTAAAACGAATTTGCTAAAGGGTGACTCAAACCTAAATTATTGATTGGAGGTAAAACGTCTTATCAATTGAGTTGCGCTTCATTGTCCGAGGAAAATGAAGAATATAATTGATTATTGTGGAGAAGTAACATTTAAACATCTTTTATCCTGCATAATATGTGATATTTCAACTAATATGAATCAGAAAGTGAAATACCCCCATTCGGTATTTTAGGTACACTAGAATGATACACTTCTATTTTAGTTACATTAAAGTGAGAGTGATCAATTTGGGTACATTACTGCAACCACCTGTCCAATTGAGGAATTCCGATCGATTTTCCGATCAAATTGATGACTTGGCCGCCGGACGTGCGATTCTCCCTCCAAATTCGTATTTGACGTGTGTTTGACTCGTATTTTTATATTTAAAATTCAAATACGGGACACATGTCACGTCCACGTTAATTTTCGGTATAAATTGTGTATTATAATTATAAAATGATTTTAAAAATTATGAAAAATATTTTAAAAATTATAAAAATTCATTTTACATTTTTTTACAAAACAAAGAATTTAAATTAAAATCACATTAGCTACAGAGCTCTCATATTCTGACAATTGACTCATATTTAACTCGAATTTTTAAAATCCGAATAGAAATACGGGATACATGTCACTCTCTTGTAATTTTTGGGTATAAAACGTTTAATATAATTAAAAAATGATGTCAAAAATTCTGAATTTTTTTTTAAATATAAAAAAACATTTTACATTTTGTTAAATATATAAAATAAATAAATAGAATAAAAGTAAATTTAAAAAATGCGATTTGCTACAATAAAAAAAGACGAATCTCTTACAAAATAGAAAGACCCAAATGAAGGTTTACTGTAGCAAGTTGCGTTTTGATTTTTTAATTTTTTTAATAAATTTATATGTAATAAAATGTAAAATATTTTTTTAAATATTTTTTATAATATTTTTGAATTGTATTAAACAATTATACCTATAAATTAGCTAATGTTATTTTAATTTTTTTGTTGTTTATAAAAATAAATTTAAAATGAATTTTTACAATTTGTAAAATATTTTAAAATATTTTTTATAATTTTTAAAATCATTTTATAATTATAATACACAATTATACCGATAATTAACATGGACGCGACACATGTCCCGTATTTAAATTTTAAATACAAAAATACGAGTCAAATACGGATCAAAATATGAATTTGGAGAGAAAATTGCACGTCCGACAGCCACGCCATCAATTCGATCAGAAATCGATCGGAGTTTCTCAATTGGACGGGTAGTTGTAGTAGTGTACTAAAATTGAGCACTCTCACTTTAATGTACTTAAAGTGATAATGTATCACTCTAATATACCTAAAATAAAATTTTCCCCATCATTTTATATACTCACTTTGATAATTTTATTTTTAGGTGTTGTATGAGTTAGGGGTCGGTCTACACAAATTAATTTATCCATGAAATGTGATAAGCAAATTACGTCATATATTTGTAAGTATATATCTAAACTATTGAAGGTGTCATTTGTACAACATTAAACTTACGTAATTATTTATCTAATAAAATAGTGAGTTGGGGGCTTAAGACAAAAATACACTACAATCTTGGTGACGGTGATAAGAATAATACAATAATGTAAAGAGGGAAGATCCATGTCTTCTCTTACTTCCTTCTTCAAAAGGAACCCATTATAATATCAACTTTGGATTCAATATTCCTTTGAAAATCAAAGTCATGTAATATGATATAATATAATTTGCTTCGTGGAAAATGACTCTTGGGCTTCTAGTTCTTACTTGTATATGCTCGACATGCATACCCAAGCCAAGCTCAATTATGGTTAGTTATTGTTGCATATGAACGTGCCAGCTCAAACTCATAACATCATTTAGCCTTTTATGTTTAAAAGTAATACTGTATAAAATTATATGTTAAGCTCGAGAGAGGTTATAGATTAATTACGGGTTGAATATGTACACGATGATCACACGTTCAAGACTTTCAGATATATTGTGATCCTAGCTATGCGTTTGAATACATGTGGGAATGAATTATTTCATTACTTTCTATACAATTACTCCTAAAAGACTATCTAAATAAGAGACATGGAGAGATCATGAACAAACAATCAAACCAGGCTTCAAACTCATTAATTCGCGGTTTGTGGTTCAACCACCGATTTTTGAATGCTTTGAAAAAACCAGAGTACAAATATATGATATTTACGTTCTCAATAACATTGCAGCGAAATTTTCTCCCAGAAACAAACGCAGAGGCGAAAAAGCTTGAAGAAAACCCTAGGTATGGCGATTTTGTACTAATTTCTTCAATTTTGCTTGTTTCTCTTCTTCTCTTAGCATCTTCTACTCTTCATCATCTTCACAAATAGTCTTAGTTATCAATTTGAAAGTTAAAACCTTAACATATTAATTTTTTTCTCTAATGTTTGTTCAATTTTAATTGTTTTTGAATGTTTGTTTGTTTTTATTGTTTTTCTTCTCGATCTGCTTGCTTAACACATCATCGCCTAGAATGTACAGTTCCGAGTGTTCATCCTGAAGTTATCGATCAATGTCGACAATTTATGTTTATTTGATTTGGTCTTCAGGTTTATGTTGTTTTAGGTTTATGTTAGTTTAGTTTATTCATAGATAATAATTTTATGTTTATTTATTTTGATCTTTATCATGAGCTATATTCACATACAAATGTTTACGTTTATTTGTTTTTGTCTTCAGGTTTATGTTGTTTTATGTTGGTTTAGTTTATTCAGAGATGGTAGTTTAATGATTATTTGTTTTGGTCTTCATCCTCCTATATTCTCATGTGATTGATTTATTTATTTTGGTCTTCAGGTTTACGTTGTTTTATGTTCGAAGAAGACTATTTATGTTTATTTGTTTCGGTCTTCAGGTTGATGTTGTTTTATGTTCAAATAAGATGATCACAACGGCGACTGTTCCGGAAAAGAAAACCATTGTTGTTGCATATAAGAAGAAAAAAATGACGGCTAACGTTGATGAAATTACAGCTAAGAAGAGTGTTGTTGTAAAAGATGAAGGAAATAAAAGGAAGAAGAGTATTATTGGTGAGGAAAATGGTTAATTATTGATTATTATTATTATTTTTAGGTTTATTTCTTTTGTTGTTTAGGTTTACGTTGGTTTGTGTTAGTTGGTCCTAATATTTAGTTGTAGTTTGATGAGGTTTATGTATTTCTTCTGATGAGGTTTATGTATTATTTCTTGTTTTAGGTTTATGTTTCTTCTGATGAGGTTTTATATTACATTATGGGGTATATGGATAAACTATTTTGTGTTGATAATTTTATGTTTTATGTATTTAAGTTTTTATGTTTATGTTTTTTGGTTTATGGCTGACTATTTATCAGTTTAAGTTTTGGTCTAAACCCTAAGCCCTATAAGGTCGTAGCACTGTGTCTTTTCTGTTTATGTGTGCAAGTGTTTAGGTTTATGACTGACTTTTTACCAGTTTCAGTCGGGGGGCTTTTAGGGTTCACCATTTTATCCAAAGGATATGCTCCAACGTTACTTAACAACTAATCAAAAAAACCTAAAATACAAGCATAAAACTTATAATTAGGAGGAATTTTTTTTAACATGTTCGACAAATTAACAACCTTAACTTAAACCTTAATCATTACTTATTTAAATCTTAACTACTTGTCGCATAAACCTTAACCAATCGTCACATTTTAGGGTTCACCAATTGTGTTTAGGGTCATAGATTTTTGTGTTTGGGTTCATGTGTCTACATGTTTAGGTTTATTGATGTAAACTATATTATTTTATTAAATTAATTTCACGGGTCAATCCGGCCTGTTGAGTCGACCCGTAAATTACCAAATTTTGAAGTTATAGTATACTCTCCCCGTCCGGGGAAGTCCCGCGGGACCGGACACAAATTTTAAGAAAAAAGTGATAAAGTAGGAAATAAGGTAGTAAATTATGAATGTGATTGGATAAAGTAAGAAAAATAGTAAAAGTATGAGAGATAATGTATAAAGTAGAAGATATATTTTTTATTTAAGGAAGTGAGACTTTTAAGTCGAAACAGTTCAAAATAAAAAGCGGAACTTCTAAACGAAAACGAAGAATTCTTTTTTATATCTCTCCGTCTCTTCTAATTAAGCGTCTGTTAAGATATTAGCTCAACTCCCTAGACTAACAAAGTCACTCCCAAATCCCAAAGGTCCGTAGAAAGGTTGCTTTCCAACCTCATTTAACCTTTAAATTTCACAATATCATAACCAACTTTTAAGGTTTCATTTTATTTTGATTTTGTACTCTTATGCTTTTTGATTGCGTCTCTTATGATTTATATTTTATATTATATAAGTATTATCAATAAAATTTTATCTTTCCAAAAAGAAAAAGATTTATCAAATTGACACTAAACGAGCGTTTTTCGAAAATTGTCAAGACGAATCAGTCACATATACGGATACTGGACTTCTGTGATAACTTAGGAAAAAGAAAAAGAAATAATGCTAAAACTTTGTCGGTGGCCTTCATAGGATAGTTATTCCATTTTTATAATAATTACAAAATTTATAAAATTCGTGAATGAAGGAGAAAGAAAGCTCTCTTGTGAGCCACGTGTAGTGCACGGTCGTTATAATTTGAATAATATAGACAGAGAGAGAGAGAGAACAAACTGGAAAATAGGAAAAGAGTCCAAGCCTAAAATCCAGTAGGCATTTCTTCCTCTCTCTGATCTTATCAGCTCTTCCTCTCCAATTGCCTCAGATTCTTCATCGCCTTCTTTTACTTCAACCTGTAAGTTTCTCTCATCCTATTCATTCATATTCGTATTGATGTACGCATGTAAGTTTGCTCACTGTGCTTCCCTTACTGTACTTCAATCCGCGAAATGAGCTCCTATTCATTTCTGATCATGTGATTTTCTACATTCTCTGTAGTTCCTATTGCCGATGGTTAGGTTTTGTATCGAGTTGAGTTGATTTAGGCAATCTCGGAGTTGAAATATGTGTATACTGAGTTGATTTAGACGAGGAATATTGATGAATATGTGCTTTTCTACATTTTTCCATAGCTATTATCGCCGATGATTAGATGTTGTATCGAGCTCTGAGGCAACCGAAGAGCTAAATTATGTGTTTGCCGAGCTACTTAAGATTCTGTGTATTGTTGAATAGGTGATTTTCTACATTTTCCATAGCTATTATTTCTGATGATCAGGATTTGTATCGAGCTGAGTTGATTTAAGCAATTGCGGAGCTGAAATATGTGTTCACTGAGCTAATTTAGATGCTGTGTATTTTTGAATATGTGATTTTCTACATTTTCATAAGCTATTATTGCTGATGATTAGGTTTCTTATGGATCTAAGACTCTAAGTTGATTTAGGCAGTTCACGGAGCTGAAATGTGTGTTTACCGAGCTAATTTAGATGCTGTTTTTTGTTGAATATGTGATTCTCTACATTTTCCATAGGTATTATTGCCAATGATTAGGTTTCTTAATCGAGCTGAGTTGATTTAGGCAGTTCACGGAGTTGAGATATGTGTTTACTGAGCTAATTTAAATGCAGTGTATGTCTGGATATATGATTTTCTACATTTTCCATAGCTTTCATTGCCAATGATTAGTTCTCTTATCGATCTGAGTTAATTTAGGAAACCACTGATCTGAAATATGTGTTTGTTGAGCTACTTTAGATGTTTATTGTTGAATAACGTTTTGAAATGAATGCTTCGCTAAAACATCGAGAATTAGACTATTCGCGGAATCAGAATTCGGATCAAACGAGATTATTCTGGGATTGATTTAGAATAGTTGTTTTGGATTTATGCACTTGATGTTTTCATTGTCAATGTCATGTAAAATTGCCTCGTTAGTTTTGTTTGATGTGCATATCCAATTAGTTCGGCTAAGCGTTCATGATTACGAGCATGGGAGATGATCATGATTTTATTCCTTTACTTGGATGAACTTTGAACTGATATGTTGTGTGTGTGTGTGTGTGGCAGAATCCTGTTGCTGATGAGTATGGATAGTACTACGTTGGATTATTGGTTGAACTGGAGAGTATTCCTGTGTGCGACATGGGTCCTGGGATCAATGGGGGTTGGATTATATCTAATATGGAAGTATGAGCGATCCGATGCTTCAGAATCATTTAATGGAGGGAGGACAGAGGAGGAGAGTTTGCAAGTGTCGAGCTATGTTAAGGCTTGGAAACCTTGTCTGAAAGGAATTCAGCCTGTAGTCTTGCTGGTGTTCCGGATCGTTGCTTTCTGCCTACTTTTTGTGGCTATTAGTTTCGATGTTGCTGTTCATGGATTTCAATTGTATTACTACTACACTCAGTAAGTCACTCTTCTTCTTGGAGTCTAGTCTGTTTATGGAATACAATCATAAAGTGGAGGCTTCTGCAGATAAAGAGAACTGATCGTTAAAATGATTTCTTCGCAATCTTCAAATACTTCAGTCTGGAATATTTAATAATGTTAACCTTTGGAAGTTTCAGAAAATCTGAACTATATTCTTTTGATTCTTCACAGGTGGACTTTTACGATTGTTACCATATATTTTGCGGTATGGCATTTGATTTGCATTCTCTCCTAGATAAAGATGCCTGTGCCCTGAACATCATCTGTAATTGCATGAACTGCAGCAAACTAATCTTTGTTGAATAGCCTTCCTGTGACTGAAATTATACTTTCTCCTGCAGCTTGCATCATTAATTTCTATCCATGGATGTCTCTACCAACGCAAGATTAATAGCATGAGTAAATTCCATCAGTCAAAAGATGCGGAGAAAGGGTATTACATGCCTCTAGCACATGGAACAAATATAAATGGGTTAGAAAAAATGAACCACTCAGGAAAATCCCATACTCTGGAAGTTTGCGGTGATTTTTTTCATATTTTCTTTCAGGTATCTTCTACTCTACTATGATCATTGGGTGTGGATTCATAGTTCTGGACTTCTGGACCTGAGTCTAATTTTGGAAACTTTGGCACTTCGATTGCATGTTTTAGCTGTCTTTAATATTGTCAATTACACTTTATCAGTATCCATATAGAGTTTAGTTGGTTGCTTACTAGTCACCAAGATAACCTCGTTCAATTTTTCACAAGCAGACAACTGCAGGGGCAGTAGCTATCACCGATCTTGTGTACTGGTGCGTGATGTACCCCTTTCTGAACATCAAAGATTATCAGATGAACTTTGTAAGTATTTAGCTAATATTGCATTTTTTTTGTTCAGTTTCATTATTAGTTTGTCACTTACCAGTTACCTGTGACCAAGAAAGCAAATGTAGTTACATTTTATGGGAGTTTTGCAATATATCTCTTGTAAAAGTTAACTTGTCCATGTTCCAAACATGTTTATACATAGTATTTGGTTAGCGCGGGTTGTCAGCTTGATTCATTAAGCTTCTGTAGTCAAATGAAATGTATTCATGGCTATATTCCTAGATCTGTAGAACGGGTCTTAAACTACTTTATAAGGTAATTATCCATACAATGACAAATGTTAAAGCTCTCATAACACATGGGCTTAGGAAGTTCAGGGATCTTACCAGTGGCACGCATGTACAATACTTCACTGTGCTTGAACAGATAATATTATGTTATGATTCCTCTTCAAGCTTGTCATGTAGTAGATTTTTCAGGATGAGTGCCTTACATGTTCTGTTCTTGAATTATCAGTCTTATTAATATTGCATCCTGAATTAATAGTAGTGTATTTCCTTCTGTGATTTTAGTTGACAGTCGTTGCACATTCGCTCAATGCTGTCATGCTCCTTGGTGATACAGCTTTGAATAGTCTGGTGAGCTGCCTCTGCATGACCTATAGTCCTATACAATTCATTAATCTTGATCCTTTTTACTTTTGGAGCTAGTGCTGAAATCATCTTGTAATTTTCTTTCAGCAATTCCCAGTGTTCCGGATTGGTTATTTCCTGTTTTTGACCGGTATCTATGTCCTCTTCCAGTGGATCGTCCATGCAACTGTGTCAATCTGGTACTTACAATTGTTTTCTACTTCTCGTTAATGCGAATACATGTACGTGGTTTAATTGATATGCTACCTTTTCTATTTTTGCTGTGGGGATGTTTTAGGTGGCCGTATCCATTTCTTGAGTTGTCAGCAGAATATTCTCCAGTGTGGTATGTTTTCATCCAAGTCACTTTTTAATTGGACTTGCCATGTGTGATTAACTCCCTTCATTCTCTATACCCAAATCATTTGGCAGGTACCTGATAGTGGCGCTGTTGCATGTGCCAAGCTACTACCTGTTTGTTATGGTTGCGAAAGCAAAACATCGTTTATTATCCAAATGCTTCCCGCACTCATACTGTTATGCTCAAGAAATTGTTTCTTAACGCTGTTGCGGGGGTCTAAAACATGTTTGATGCCAAAAGATAGGCTCCACGTTTCCACAAGGTTCCCAAAGAGGAGGGGGTTGTCAGGTGTGCAACAGGCATATCCAGTCGCTACGGGAATACAATTGTGTTGAGCAAAATGAGTTATCACAGTTTCAACCTCATGTTCATTGGTGTATAATGTGGCAGACTAGAATCTGCCTCTGTAATTGAAAGTTCAACTTTACACTTACGCATACTCCAAACTCCAACTATAGGAGCAGTATAAAAATCAAAAAGAAATTATAGAAGGGTAATCCCTCCCTCTCATAAAAGATTGTTTCAATTTTGAATTTTTCCAATTAATGAGAACAAATTAATCTCAAACTACATTGGGAATATGTTTGATAAAATTAAAATGTTGATTTGTTCATATAATTTAATTGCTACCGAGTAGAAGTTAAAGGTTAGAGTCAAAATGGGACAAACTGTTTTGATAAGGAAAACAAGAAAAGAACACCATAAAACAGGAAAAGAACACCATATCACCATATCGGATAGATGTGCATGATCATTCAGCTAATGCTTTCTTGCCATATGCGCATGAAATACGATTGACGGATTGAGAGAATTCATTATATGCATTTGATGTCAAGTACCAGGTATTACAGGATGACAATCTATTTATTTAGCATAGACATCACATAAAACACTCTGTCTAGTGAATTACTGGCACTAAGGCATATCTCTAAGCCGAAGCTGTAGCGACGCCTGCTTTTGCCTCGGTCAGCAGTGGAACAAGCTTTCCTTCCTTGTGCAAGGCTTTAGTATCTGCAAAAATTACATAGGAACATAGGTAAGGGGTATTAAGAAATTGAAACGTGCAAAATAACTCAATCAATAATGAATCGCACCATCACAGCCGCCAATGTGCTTCCCAGAAATGAACACATTTGGCACAGTGCGCTGTCCAGAGATCTGTTGCAGTGCTGACTGTAGCTCGTTTCCATCAGCTGGAAATTATGTTAAGCGTATATAAGAAAATTTATTCATAATAAATTGTGCATTGATGATGATGAGATTCAGGCAAGAAGAGAACATAGTAAGCAGCAAGTGCCTCAGAGACATGATAAAATTAAATAAGCCGTTTAACCCAACACCAAATTAGGGTAGATTGCACCAATATCAGCAGTCAGCATTTTCAAGCAATGAAGGAAGAGTATGCAACAAAAGTTACAGAACATTGAAGACACAAATTATGAAGACAATTATCTTTCAATTCATTTATCATCCCACATAATTCAGATGCCACTAACAAAAATCCCATCCATTTAATATCCCGTCGGGATAATATGCTTTCTTTTTCCAGAAGTAACAGGATTGCATGTGCCTTGTTATAAATAACAGTAGCTGCTGCAAGTATTGTTTACGCATTCAAAAATTCAGATTACATATCAGCTATCTGCCAGTTTCTAGGATGTCTCATATTCATGAAATTCCAGAGTTGGATCATTTAAGAGCAAAATTCAGAAATCACTCTGGTTTAAGAATATGGATTGATCACCAATCACTCTGACCAATTCCATTTCCATTTCCACAAGTAAATGATCTAAATGCAGTTTGATTAAAACACTAGCAAATCACACCTAACCAACCAGCAGATAAGCCATTAAATCAGCAAATCTAGGCATGACATGTTAATTTTACACCAAACTCACTGCAAAATGAACATATTAACCCAGCTATGAATTCTAATGCACCAAATAAGGTTCACGCCATACATATACAGAACACCAATACCGATAAAGGCTAAATCAGAAATTGATAACCAATCACTCTGACCGATTCTGATTCCAATTCCGCAAGTAAATTATCTATGTTTGATGCAAACACTAGTAAATCAAACCGCACCAACCAGTAGACACACACAGATCAGCAAATCTAGGCTTGATATGTGAACTTTACACCAAATACACCGCTAAATGAACAATTTAACGCTATGAACTCCAATCAAAACAAGGTTCATGCCATACACAGAACACCGATAATGATAACAACTAAAAACTTAAACTCGATACCAATATTTAACACCGCATAAGATCTCATTACAATAATCAAACAAATTTTAGATAAACGAATGCCGAAACAACCGAGAAATAATATCATACCCTCATTATCCAGCTCAACAGCCTTGAAGGAGGCGCCGATCTCCGTCAACAGTTTCTTCACGCTAACGCAGTACGGGCAGTAGGTTTTGCTGCAAAATCAACAACACAGAATCCGAAATTACGACACGAGGAAACATTTCCAGCTCAAAATCAGCGAATCCATTTGTTATAAATAAAAACGAAACGATTGAACAATAGAGAGAGAGAGAGAGAGAGAGAGAGAGAGAGAGAGAGAGAGAGTGCCTGAAGACGACGACCGGATTAGAAGCGATGATCTCATTAGCCTTAGGAACAGCCATGATTTGATAGTTCTGAAAAAGAAAGCGAAATGCAAATTGAAAAGTGAGATTTCTGTGAACGGTGAAGAGAAATGAGTCACTGTTTCTATTTATATACGATGGTACAATACAATCTTCTAGATAGATTCTAGCTTACCGGTCAGTAGGAAGGAGAAATCGTTTGGGCTAGACCCGTTTGTCAACTATTTGGGCTTGTAGGGTAAGAAGAGAGGACCGCAAACTTCGGCCCAATAGTGCCGTAGAAAACAGGAAATCTTGTTTATTCAAAGGAGAATTATGTGTATTTGGCAAAGGCTATCTAATTTTGCGACCATTGAATTATTAATCGTGAAATATTTCTCATAACCGGGGAGGGGGGTTTTGGTTCCATAGAGTAAGATAACTTAGTATGCAGTACAATAATACTATCTACGTAATCGTTTTATGACTTACATGATATCTTTGTCAAACATACTTATCGGTAATTACTGGACTCGAAATAGCTTGAGAAAGGTGAGTCCCAAAGATCATCATAAAGACTGACTCGGAGACTATTTATGATTGGATTACAGAGACCTTGTGGATCCATCTGTGGAGCTGGCTCATAAGGTTCAGAAGTGCAAAGAACTTCTACACTCAAGTTAAGAAAGTTGATAGAAGGGTTGTGCTGATCATATTGCCAAGTTAGGATATGCTTGGAGTGGGAATGTTAAAATGTGGCATCATCCTCCAGAATTCGATAGTGTTTTGGTATTAATATTGGCGTTTAAGCCTTTAATATATCTTTACTTAAAAAAAGAAAGAAAATAAATATTCTCTTTTCATTTCCTTCTGTCTTCAGATGGATGGATTAAACCATTTAAGTGTTAAACAATAGAGAAAATTCGTAATTGATGTTTCTTCGAGATTGAGTTCCTAAATTCTAACTACTAGAAATTTTCAAAACGCCAAAATATACTTAGAGACGAGTAATTGGGAAAAAGTTAACGACTCATTTGGACTGGAATCACAACTATGGGCAGAATACTATAATTCAAAAAAGATGCTTGAACTACATATCCAATCTAAATAATTGGTAAAAGTTTGAACGCTAAATCAACCTTAATCAAGAATCAAGCACATTACATATTGGCTTACCTAAGCGTGTATTCTTTAAACTCAACAATTACAACCAGGGACAGATTATTATACAAATTTAAATTATGTTTTTCTTAATTTAAATTTTTTGAACTAAACTGAATTTAATTGAACTGAATTAAATGAAACTGAACTGAAGTTGAATTCAGTTCAGTTTTATTCTGCTCTACTTAGTTATAATTTATACCACTTCAGTTCAATTTAATTAAATTCAGTTCGGTTCAGTAAAATTTGAATAAAATAAAACCTAATTAATACTATTAAATAGTAGTACCAACGATATCAATAGTCCACGAGTATAAATTTCTCAACTTCTTGTCAACTTTTTTAGGCATCAAATTAGTCAATAGTAATCACTATTTAAATGTAAATTTCACATTCATTGCGATGAGCTTCTGGAAGTGACTAATTATTTGTCAAGTAGAATAAAGTAATTATTATTATAGTTGATAAAACTGTGAGATTAGGTGGGGTAGTAAATTGTGACACAAGTTAAGAATTTAAAGTCGGAAAAATCAAAAGAATCGGCTACGTGACTGTAACTATCCATTTTCTCCGACAAGTCATGTACAAAATGGAAGACTTAGAATAAATAGTGATACTATTAACTCAAGTAGCTATATATCGGACAAGAAGACTTGGTGATAGAAGAAGAAGAAGAATAAGAGGACAAATTTTGTCTAGTTGATATTGTCATTTGATGTTGGGTTAAAATAAGATCTCGTAAGAGAAAGAAGCAAATAAGATGAAGTTGATGGAAGTGGGTAGACATTAGTATTGATTCTCTTTGTTGATAAAATAATTAGAAAGTGAAATGTAATCTGTCCTACTTACTGGTGAGTATTAATGGATGTTTAGATGAACTTATCATATACCTCTATCTATAAACATATAAAAGGTGAAGTTGGTAAAAAGTCTTTGATTATACAAAAGAGTTGGAACTACTAATATATGACTAGACTTCTCACCTCTTTATAAGTACGGACTGGTAAATTAGATGTAATTCTATTATGGTATCAAAACCTTAAACTCACATCGATCTGAGTTTAAATTTTCACGGAGACAATCTCCATCCCATATTAAATTTTCACTCGAATAATCTTTTCAAAGAGGTAGGAATATGCCACGAGTGCGGAGGAGTGTTGGAATATTAATATATGATTAGATTTCTCACCTCTTTACAAGTTTGAGTTGTTAGATTAGATGAAATTATATTGAAGAGAACTTTGCAAATTGAATTTATATATTGAAAAGGAAATAAATTACAAGAGATAGATGAAAACAGAACAGAGTTTCTTACTTTCTATAACTAACTCTGAGGTAACTTCCCTAAATATCTAACTAAACCCGGTTCTATGTTTTCGTTTGAGTCCATAGTTATAGTAGTTACACAATTTGTCTAGTGATCGACTAGTATGAACATATTTGGCGCATCTTCTCTTTATCTCTTCTTGATGCGTAGATGATATGTAACATGCACATTCACAGGACCTATTCTTGAGGATTTCCTTAAGATCCTTGTAATCGGTGTTGTAATTTGAGTCGTAAACATTCGCACATCAGAAGAGGTAAAAGAAACAAATTCAGTGGAATACTACAAGTTTACAAGTCATGGGTCGTTCCTTGTTTGCTAGAGTCTTTGTTCAAAACCGCACAAGTGATGGTACAATGTGGCAGGAAGTGTAAAACTAGTCTTGCACTTACCACAAGCATTGATTCTTTTCTTCTGGAAAAACTTGAGGTACGTACGTGGAAATTGATGGCTAGTCTACTATTTAAAGATGACTTTGGTGGACCAAATCTGCAATATGCATCCATTCCACTATTATACTTCGTCTTAGTGGTAACAGATATGCGGTCATTTTCTTCTTCTCCTTTTCAAGAAATTTTTAAAAGGTTGGATATTATTATTAGAACTTTGCGTTGATCAAGCTAGAAAGTCCAATTCGTTGTCTGTCTTTGAAATATGGTGCAATGAGTGAATCATTATACTTTTGTTCAGATTTTTTAACCAATCTTTCACTGATTTTAGCTTTTGATGAGGACTTCTAGTGTGGGGTAGATTGAAGGAAGGGAAATCGGATTTCCTAATTATATAGTTGAATAGTAGCTCGTGGGATAATAGGAGTACATTTATATAAATTATTACACATTTATATCGATGATTAATAATATTTTGAAATAATTTAATTAAAAATTTATATAATATGACATTTAATACATATTGTTTCCCAATAAAAGGTAATCATTCATCTCATCACTCAACCGATTTCGACGTTACTTTTCAAAAAATTATTATTTACCGATTAATCAAAGAAGTAAGTCGAGTGAAGGAGTGAGCCTGACCTCAAAAAACGATGAATTACATTAAAGACACTGTACTAGTGTGACTTGGTAATACAATGTGGTATACTTTAATTATATGTAGAAGGAAAAAGGGATCATCAATTTATATATGGAATAACAATAAATTATAATTTATTTGGTAAGACGTTTCACCTTCAATTAATAGGTCGGAGGTTCGATTCAACATTTAGTCCTCTTAAAAAAAGATCATTTGACATATGGAGGCCAAGCTATATTGTGCACATTTGTCCTCCTAAACTAATGATGATGATAGTGGAAATTAGAGCCACTAATCTGGACAATATACACTAACTAGCTTCTCTCCAATAAGTTGGGGACATGGAAAACACTAGTCTATATCCAGATATACTAGCTAATAAAGAATAAAGGATGTTTGGAATTATTTTGTAATAAAGTGAAAGAATAATGTAGTTCATCGAGTGTTGAGTTGAGAACTTGAGATTGAAGATGATAGTTTAATTTATATTCAATCAGATCATATTAAAATAAAATTACATGCTGATTTCGCATGCCACATGTGCCTCGAGGGCTTGACATTGTCGTAGTAATTGTAAAGCTAAGCCACCAGATTAATGTTGCAAATTGCAATGATTGGTCATTGGTGTCATGGTGTGTATATGTATACGAAATGGTCGTGTGAAGTCTTGGTTCTATAATCATTTAGGCACCGACGCCAACTACAATTGCAATTTTAGTGAAAAGAAATTCCGAAATACTTAAGGCTCTGGAAAATTAATTTTTTTTAAAAATTGTAGAAGGAAAACAGTGTTTTCCCTTTTTTTCTCATGTTTGGTAGTTTATCAGTTTTTAAAAAATTAACAATTAGTTTTATAGCATTTCTTCTTCTTTATAAACTTTTTTCTTCATTTTTTTTTCTTTTCAATCTTTTAGTTTTGCTAAATGGTGTACGATAGGGCTGCGCAACGGATGGATACGGATCGATCCGCATCCGTTTGACCGGATATCCGGGATGAAAAAATAGTCCATCCGTTATCCAATTCATTCTGAGCGGATTGGATACGGATAAATCCACCGGATAACGGATAAATCCAGCGGATATCCGTATCCAGAAAAAATTAGCAGAGCAGGCAGCAGCAGGAAAAATTGCAGCAGAAAAAAGCACAGCAGCAGCAAATGCAGTAGATACAACAACAGCAGCAGAAAAAAGCACAACAACTAAAGGAAGATAAAAAAAAAAAAAAAGAAGAGCAATACAAGTAGCAGTAAACTCACCTCATTACAAACACAAAGATAAAATTGAATGAGAGAAAAATCGAACTGACGAAATCGATCCGAGAAGAAGACAGAATGAAGAAGACGGCGATGAAATCCGGCTCACTATACTTGGGCAGCAGTAACAATCACTCACAGCAGAACCGGCCCCCAATTCGCATTACCTACTATGGAGAAGATGACGAGTGACAGGCTTTCTGACGATGGAGAAGAAGACGGCGGCGCCGCGGCGAGTTGACTTCTGACGATGAAAGGCGAAAGTAGAACTGTGGAATGTGGAAGAGAAGATGAAATGAGAATGGAGAAGAAACGGGAAACGGCGGCTAGGAGTAGAGAATTAGGGCAAAAATGTAAAATTACAATAATCCCCTAGTTTAGACGGATAAACGGATATTCAGCAGATTTGTCCGTTTAAAACGGATGAGGAAAAACTCATCCGCGATCCGATCCGTTTCTGAACGGATCGTTCCGATTCGGTCCATTTTAGAGGATAAACGGACCGGATTTGCACATCCGGATGAAATGAGCAACCCTAGTGTACGAGTACAAAATAATATTATTATTTGACCAACATATAATTTTTAATTACATATAAATTAATATTTGGAACTATGAAACGGAATTTTAAAATGATTATAAAGGTGAAAAGAATTGAAAAAAATTGTAAGAATACGTAATATAATTGGTTTGTGTTAGAATAATTTATTTTCTTATTTTTCAAGTACTAGTAAATATTACACATGTAAATTATACTTTGTTGGTGAGTATCTATATTTATCCTTACATAGAATATAGTTATAGAGCTTATTAATATAGACAAGATATTAACATACGAATATAATAAATGTTATAACTAAAATAATTTATATATAATAAATGTATATAGATCAATGTTAATAATAATTGCTTTTAGATTAAATATATTTTCTCAATAAATATTAATTTATGTAAAAAAATTATAGAGAGATAATAATTTGTTATAATTTTCTTTTTTATCGTTTTTTTTTCATTTTTTCAGGTTTTCCTACATTTTTCTTTTCATTATTTTCATTTTCCATCAAAACAAACATGAGAAATTAAAGATTCCTTCATTTTCTTTTCCTTTCCCTCGGAATTCCTTAAACACGCAAACCCTAAAAAAATGCGTAATTAACATTTTTTTTGAAACGGCTAAAAATTATATTAAGGAGGATCAAGAGCACAAGGAGTGCACTCAACCAAACAATTACAAAGAGAATAAAACATCTCGTCCAAACCATCAAACATGTTCTAGGATACATCAATAAAACTATCAAAACCAAATACAACCATCAACTAACTGAAAAATTCCAAGTCTCAACACCGTGCAGTTCTCAACCCTCCATGTAGGCTTAATATGCGTCACAACTAATTATCTTCACCACCAAAAAGAGTCTCGATCACATAACCAGTTTCATACTAAAAAAATCCCACCATCAATTCCATAAAAGAATCCAGCAATGTCTATTTTACCGAACTCCGCACCAAGGTGCGTGCTGGTTTGGTATACACATCCATCAACCCTCACGACACTTAAATCATTTTTTGTGTAATATTTGAAACATGTCCAGCACGACAACGGTGGTGCAAGTGCACCATAGATTCCCTTTCGGACCCATTCTTAACCACATTCCCCCACGCTATGCCATCTTTAAGGTCACTTAACAAGTAATTTAAAACGTGATTATAAATATATGTAATTTAATATTACATATATAATTATAAATATAATGTGTTTAATTTTATATTCTTAAAATACTCAATTGAAAAACTAAGTGGTATTGATTTATGAGCAATCCTACTACGTTTTTCATAAACCAGCTAACAAGATTCCTTATTGCAAACTCATGAAAAAACAAGTGATCCTTCACAGTTCACACATGGAGATGGCTTAGATAGATTGCACACACACACGTTACTGAAAATCATTGTGCCTTGCTTAACATCATCCTTTGCAATTATTACCCTTAAGATGGGTGATTAGATTAGATTAGATTCTATTCATTTAGTATTAAGTTTGATGCATCCCCAAACTTATGAACTACTACCAACCATTACATATTATTCAAATATTTTTAAAAATTATAACATAGGATCGAATTTATAAGTAAATTAATAGACTATATGGTTGAAAACAATCCATATAATTTGAAGAATAATTTTATAAAGGTTTATACATATCACATGCGAAAACAATTACAATGTTTAGTTATACATATTACATGTTTAATAGTGAAAATAATTTAAAATTATGAATATTATGGATAAATGTATATTAGTTATACTAGTTAATGGATGGTTAAGAAGTTTAATGGTAATAATCTTTAGTGGAATAGTGGATGTCCCTTCATATACTCCTAGACACTTGATCTACCTTTATTCTTGTATAAATACCCTCCTATTTGTACTCTCATTTGTACACAACATACAAGTAAAAGTGAAGAATGAACTCTCCATTCTCTGTATTATACTATCTACTCTCTTCATGCTCTCCTCTTTTTTTCTCTCAACACGTTATCAGCACGATAGTGCTCAACCAACTGATAGAAAATGTGCACTACGATTCGAAAGAAAAAGCTAGAAGAAGAAGAAGAGAGTTCCAATTGGCAAAGTATGATGATGATCATGAATAAGAGATTTCTTATTACATCATCTCTCCATCTCTCAATTTCATATACTACATTGATTCATTTTATTTTATGTTTGAGATTATATACTAATAACTTCTTTCTTCTTGTAGTTCGTTCGTAATATGCATGAAAGAACATTGGATGATGGCATACCCATAACATACTTAAGATCATGGCAACGAATTTTAAAAGGAAATGTCATGTCTGTTAGTATGATCACTTACAAGTTTCGAGTTATGGAGATTACATATGCAATCAATGGAGCTACATATCCTTTGAAAAGATAAAAATAGTACTTATCATCTTTCAAGATTAGTTTTATTTTGTTTATAATTTACTTATTAAAGATTCTTTTTCTCATCATATGTTATTATCTAACCACTCTACTGTTATTGATAGTGGTGAATCATATCCAAACTCATATTTTAAAAAAAATGCTTTACAAATGATAATACAATATAAAATCATATTCTTTAAAGTGAATATGTGATACAAATATGAAACCAAGATAAGGAAAATATGATATATTTCTTCACCATTAACGATGGAACCATAAAAGGTTGAAGATATATTTCTTCACCATTAACGATGGAACCATAAAAGGTTGAAGATATATTTCTTCACCATCAACGATGGAACCATAAAAGGTTGAATACCTTTCCATCAAAGATCCGCCGATTTTGAATTTTAATATAACCACCAAAGGTGGTAAAATGATTGATGGTTGTTAAGAGATATGTCCGCTGACATATCATGAACTATGATAAATCCATCTACTTATTGATCAAATGTTCTGGCTTTATTTAGCTAGCCAAAAATGAAATATCCACCTACACTGGAAAAAAAAGGGCATTATTGATGTGATGCAAATATAATATAAAATAGCCAACCCGCGTAGTTAGAAGATGGTGATGCAAATAAAAATTGGGATAACCACTATTTGATCTATACAAGTGCATCCATGATCGCACCACAAGAAGGTGTTTGAAAAAGGAAAAAAAGTTTTAAACTTTGCTTGAATGATCATGGTCAATTTTAAAAAATTGATTATTTCTCATTTCCTAAAGTGAATGTGAACATTTTGCTTGTTTATACATGCATCAACCTCACGTTGAATTTGATGTGACAAATTAGGCCATGCGGTTATAACTTAACCGTTTATGTGAAACCCGAAGTTTCCATATGATTATGTGCTGAAAGCTATCTCGTGTTGTATTTATTATTATGTCATGACACAACATGGAAATAAAGATCTTGAAATTAACTAAAGTCACACTCTTAAAGTTGACAACTATTGATGTATATGTGGTCTTTACCCACAAGTATGATCTTCAATTTGAGGGCAAATTTTATTTTCAGCACAAGAAAATCTAACTGTGCAAATATATTGACTCCCTATCATATTGGTCTCCGCAGATAACTAATGCTTGAAGCATACACAAGTTGTATGCATGCATCGATTTCTAAGCTGCACAGTATATTTTAATGAGCCCTAGTTCTCCCAGCTTAGGGGAGGAATACCATAAATAAGCTGGTATAAAATTCGTAAAGCGAATTGATCCCATATATTCGAAAGTACAAACTCGAACTTAAGATTCAACTTCATGTTAATATATCAAGATATGTTCAAACATGAAATTTTATGATTTGAATGTTAACCCGCTATGACTCTATTGTGAGGCATATATAGTTACATATCAATTATAGAGTGATGTGTGATGAACAATGAGATATCTTGCCTATTGTACTAATAATTCATTCACCTCAGTGAATTACGATTCCAGTACAATACAATACAAGAAAATGGCAAGATAAGACAGTTGGTACTCCTGAAGAGTAATGAATGTCATAGAAGGCATAGATATCTGAACTATAATATATGTCCTATATGAAATGAAATGGTACCTACAAAAATATTCAGATATCAATTATCAGTACTGACTTGAAAAATCTAAAAAAAATATTTGAAATACCAGTATACATAAAACCGAGAAATGAATAAGCATATGCAAAATTTGATGGACTGATTTATTTGACATGTAAATTGGGATCTTACATGTAAGTCCATTGGATAACATCATGATGATGATGATGATGGAAAATGTGTTGATGGACCTGAAGTTTGATTGATCAAACAAATTCGAAAAACCAACATGTTTTGATTTGCAAGTAATATATTTTGAGAAATTTTAATGAGAGGAGATATAATCTCCGACACTTAGTTCCAAGGAGACTGAATATATCATGTTAGTAAAAATAAATTGAGTAAAGTTCTTGAGGATCTAATGTTTCATATGTGAAACCACTATACTCATCATAATCAACTTTATGTTGATGAAATACAAAATGGTATTCACCGCAGTGAACTATTGAAGTATAAGTTAAAATTCTCAATACAAAGTAATATTGGTTAACACCAAATTAGTTTAATCTGAAGTTTGAGCATATGAATGAGTAATCGTGCGCATAACATGAGCAATTGTTGCACTCTTTTTCCCTTCGATTAGGTTTTTATCCCACTAAAATTTTCCTAGTAAGGTTTTTAACGAGGCAACATTATAAGCGCATATAATTATCTCCACATCCATAACTTTGAAAAATGTGATAAGGTCATGAGACTTATCAATCCAACTTTACAATATTATGGAGTGATGTTATGAAACTTGAAACTACATGATGTTCCAAGTGTTTGAAAAGTTCTTCCATATGAGGACGAATATTATAACAGTTCTGCCATCATCTATGAAGAAGATCACATTCAAGTACATAAGATTTGAAGATTTGTTCATCAAATCATATCATACATCATCATTTGAGAAGTTGATCTGGAGAATTGAAATTTCAACATTTTAAAGAATTACAATGAGGCATCGATCAGGGGAGTTGGATACGCACTGCACTCTTTTTCCCTTACTAAGTATTTATCCCACTGAGTTTTTCTTAGCAAGAATTTTAACGATGCAGTATATCTCTCGTGTACCAACATCATAACTATTGTCCATTTAAGGGGAGTGGTATAGCTAAATGTACATTAGTTGTACTAGTTAATGGATGATTAATGAGTTTAATGGTGTTAATGGTTAGTGGAGTAATGGATATCCCTTCATATACTCCTAGTTCCTTGATTTATCTTTATTTTTGTATAAATACCCCTATTTGTACTCTCACTTGTACACACAACATACAAGTCAACTACAAGTGAAAGTGAAGAATGAACTCCCAATTCTCTCTATTATACTCTCTACTCTTTTCATGCTCTCCTCTCTTTTTTCTCTCAACAATGAAGGTCTATTTAAACATGTACAAACGTACAAATATTTAGAGTCCTAAATATTACTACTTTGTATATATGCACGTTACCACTAGATTTTCAGTTCGATTTTTAACTTTAAGAGTTTTTTTAATAAAAAGTGTGAACGCACAGCTTCTTAAACAAGCTAGTTGAAAAATCAACTGGTTTTAGAAACTAACCAAGTTAGTTTGTTGGAAAAAAATTATCTTGTCAACTAGTTTTGTAGCTACCAGTTACCTTTCAACTAATTTTACTAAACAGAGTTACAATTAAGTTAAATATATAAAATAAATTTAAAGGACATCAAATATATAATGTTAGTTTGGTATATTATAGTTTGTAATTCAAATTTAGTTTAGCTAAGTTCCAAAGATTTCATATAAGCACACAATGTGAACGAAAACTCTAACTACTGGTCGGCATAATAAATTCTTAAAGCTGAAAGAGAACAACTTTATTATCCCCTGTTTTCAAATGGCAAAAAAACAGAGTGGAGAGTGGATCATCTGCGTGTACATCCTATACTTTTTGTACTATACACAAACTTAAACTTGAGTGGGAACAGAAAGAAAACACAACACACACACACAAAAAAAGGCAGTTCTCCTACTGCCCAACACTTTCTTCTCCGTCCCTACTGCCATAAATTTTCATCGAACTCTTTAAAACAATCCACAGATCCAATAAACCAACAAGTACCATTTCCTAATCAGCTCCATTTCTCAATCAATCATCATGTCCTTCACCTGGAAGAACATGATCACCATCTTCATCTTCTACTTCATCGTTCACTTACTCCCTCTGGCCTGCTCGGATCCTCGTATATCCGAAGCAGGCCTAGTCTGCGGCCAAGTCCGCCCGCCCCCAAACACGACTGTCATCCCGCTCTTTGTCTCCGAGATGGAAGTCCTCTCGCAACGAGTGATCGCCTCCTCCGGCTCCGGCTTCGCCACCTACTCTACCAACACCACCACCTTCAATCACACACTCAACATCTACGCGCTCGCCCAATGCTACAACGACCTCGTCCACAACGACTGCCTCCAGTGCTACGCGGCGGCCCGCACCCGTCTCCCCCGCTGCTTGCCGAACGTCGGAGGCCGCCTCTTCCTCGACGGGTGCTTCCTGCGGTACGACAGCTACTCGTTCTACAACGAGACGATCAACAACACAACGGACACGGTGAATTGTAATAGCACGGTGGGGAACACGACGTTGGTGGCAGGGTTTTCGAGGAGGGTGAGGGAGATGGTCGGGAACTTGACGGAGTCAGCGGTCGCGCGTGGGGGTTACGCCGTGAGCGGGCAGGGCCGGGACGGGGTGTTCGGATTGGCACAGTGTTGGCGGACGCTTGGAAGGGAGGGGTGTAGGCAGTGTTTGGAAAAGGCGGGAAGGGAGGTTAGGACGTGTTTGCCTGGTAGGGAAGGGAGAGCGTTGAATGCTGGGTGTTATTTGAGGTATTCTACTGTTAGGTTCTTTGATAACCAAACAGACAGTAATCCTCATCGCTCCGGTGAGTTTTCGCACGTGAATTTCTGTTAGTATTTTTGCACTTTTTGTATGATCTGAGTCAAATTTCGTGTGGTTCGCACGCCGAATGTATGGGACGCTCACCTTGTTAGTACTAATTTGTTGTGATTCTACTGTTATTTAGAAGAATATGATCAGGTTAGATCAATGTTTTTGGAGTTTGGGTTATTAATTCTTCTTTTCTGAGGTCTTCTGGTTAGGGATTTCAAGGAGAGGGGAAATGGTGGCAATTGGTTTGTCTGCATTGGCCTTCTGTATGCTCTCTGCATTTGGAGGTTATACAGTCTATGGAAGATGGAAGAGGATCAAACAAGGTATGTTGATCGTTCATCGATCAGGATTGAATTTATGTTATCTGCCATGTTTAGCAAACTTAGCCGATAAACTAGGTGAAATTCGAAAATTTAGATGGTACTCTTAGAATGCGGGAAAAAGAAAGAAGTACTGATACAATTTGATCTTTTTGTCTGTAACAGCACGGAGTAATCTTGGCCAGATTTCATTTTCCTACAACAAGTCCAACTTGAATTTCAAGTATGAAACTCTTGAGAAAGCTACAAATTACTTTGACCCTTTAAAAAAGCTAGGCCAAGGAGGAGCAGGAACTGTGTATAAAGGGACCCTATCCAATGGTAAAATTGTTGCTGTCAAGAGGCTGTTCTTCAGCACTAGGCAATGGGTGGATGAATTCTTCAATGAAGTAAATTTGATTAGTGGAATCGAACACAAGAATCTTGTAAAGCTTCTTGGCTGTAGCATCGAAGGCCCGGAGAGCCTGCTGGTTTATCAGTATGTGCCTAACAGGAGCCTTGAACAGCACCTTTTTGGTGTAGATAAGAATAATGGTCGGGTTCTGAGTTGGAAGGAGAGGTATAATATTATTGTTGGAACGGCTGAAGGGATAGCATTCTTGCATGGAGGTTCTAATATCAGGATTATTCATAGGGATATCAAGAGCAGCAATGTGCTTCTTGATGATAATTTTGATGCCATGATTGCAGATTTTGGTCTTGCTCGGTGTTTTGCTGCAGATAAAACGCATCTCAGCACAGGAATCGCAGGCACATTGTAAGAAAGACTCTTTACACATACTTTCTGCCAACGTATTGTTAGAATAACTCGAATCTACCCCAAATGTAGATTCTAGAGTGCTTTAATGTGTTAATATATGGACAATTTAGAGTTCTGACAGTGATTAGTGTCTGCCTGTGATTGCAGAGGGTACATGGCACCCGAATACATAGTTAAGGGTCAATTAACGGAGAAGGCAGACGTCTACAGTTTTGGTGTGGTTGTTATTGAGATAGTTTCCGGGAGGAGGAACAATGCATTTGTAGAGGATGCAGGATCTCTACTACAAACGGTAATTCCTTATCGCTCTGATCGTTCATACATCACATTGGTCATGCAAATGTTAGCCAATAACTGATCATGTTATGTTCTGTATCAGGTTTGGAAGCTATACAGGATGGGCAGATTGACAGAAACAGTCGATCCCAGTCTAAAAGGCGAATTCCCAGAATTGGAGGTGGTAAAAGTGCTTAAGATCGGCTTACTATGCACACAAGCATCTGTTACTGAAAGGCCATCTATGGCAAGTGTCCTCAGGATGTTAACAGAAGAAATTTATGAAATCCCTGAGCCAAACCAACCTCCTTTTCTAAGCACCGGTTCAATGTCTGGTAGCTCAACGAGGTCAACCTACAGCATTAACAGTTCTACATCAACCCCACTGGTGAAAGTCAGAACATCTTTCCCGTCTACGGATACTTCAAGTGTCCTGAGTTCGGACCGACAGGTTAGAAGTGAAGAGTTCAGGAGTAAAGGAAGTATAGTCTGAAGAATACAAGGAAGCATAAGAGAAATTCTTGGGATACTTCATGCTTGGAGTTGAAGAAATGCAACAAAAGGAAGAAAATTGTACCATCAGAGAGTTCAATGTTTATTTGCACACACCTTATTTTTTGAAGAACTAGAGTGTATAGGAGTTGTGTAAAAAGGAAACTGAAAAGATGAGATTTTGGGTTTGCTGTAGGCTTTTAGAACAAATGAAACCAATGTAAATTGTGAACAATACTTCTTGCACCAAGGAAACGACATGTTCTTGCTAACCATCACTCATAGATAGTGATGTTATACGAGCCGATTATCATATTATTCACTTAACTCGAAACCAGGCTCAGCTCGTTACTTTAACGAGCCTGCGGTTGTAAGACCTGGAAAAGGTCACGCTCGACTCATTTGGCTCAAACGAGGTTGGATTTTCTGCAAAAATTTCCATAAGTTAGAATTCCACCAGCCACCCATACAAAGTGAAAATGAGACGTGTTCATATGAAGAAGAATCTAGTACAGTAAATCCAATAAAGGCCTTTTAGCAGGACCGCTAATTCCTATATGTGGTCCAATGTAGTATTCAAAAATGGTTACTGCAAATTTGTAGCCACACTATTATGTCAATGTGGCCTGGAGCCGTACCCATTTGCTTTATGAAAATGACTCACCTCTCATTTTCACGGGTCGGTTTCTATTTGTCAACAGCAAAGCCTAATCCTCTTTGAATTCTATTCTCAATTCTCCAACAGTTATCTCATTAATGATGTCAAATGCTGAATCCATCGAGTAGACGGATAAAAATTCTCCGACGTGTTTCGACTGGAACAATGCAAACTTCTACAAATGCTCAAAGGGTTACGGGCAGGGGAAGGAGTCTCTTACAGTGCATGTGGGTCTCATGATTCCCGATAACCTATCTACAGACTAGTTTTCGACAAGAAACTTAGCACTGCAACGCAGCACTCACGTATCTGCTACTGTAGATTGGTTATGCTAGGGAGTAATTAGTGGTACGCTCCCTCACAATGCATGTTTCTCGATAATAAGCTACAGACCAATTTTCGACATGTAAAACGTGGCCTGCAACATACACACTCATCTACACTAGGGGGACCATACAGGCTTCTTTAACTAATTGCCAAGTGTACAGAAAATGAATTTACAGCTATTCAATCAATGTGGATATTATGCTACAGACTGACAGCTACCATATAAGGGACCTAAAAGCTAAAGATTGTCGTCATCTAGGAATAAATAACTGACATAGACACAACAGCTTACCATCAACAACATAAATTCATAAATTCTTGTTTGTCATACCGATTGATCGGTCATATCCCCACTCTAATCGAATATTTTATGCATAAAAAATTCAATTTAAATTGAAAGAGACCACTCAAATTCTATATCAATCAGTCCCTTAGAATTGCTCAGATTACTATGTGTAGTTTTGCATAAATAACTCTTGGCTTTCGACATAGTTCACTCTCGTCTGATAGCCAGTTTTGTTGTGATGATTCAATATAGAAATTATTTGGTCGAAAGCTAGGGAGAGATGAAAGAATATATAGAACCTTAAGCCATAGTACTATAAATCATATCTGGTATTTGATTAGGCTGCATAACATTAGAAAAGAACATCTAATAAGTATCAGTGCATAACGACTACGTATGTGAGTTTCAGAAGTACACTCTATTCATCTTCCCTGACAAACAGTGATTTCCCCCTTATTAAGCATATCATAGAACTCCTTTGTTCTTCTTTGGTCGTTCCAGTGATGCATTTTCTAGAAGCCACCAGCCACTAGGCCTAGGCCAATGCCAACGAGGATCTCCTTTATTACGCTTGGGCCTTTGTACACTACATGAACCATTGTTTACTGCTAAAAGAAGGGAAAAAAACACGATTAGATAGAAGAAAAGTTCAAGACGACATAAATCATGAGTACTGACAAGCTAAGACATTGATTCAGAAATGAATTGCTTAACCAAGTTCGAACTACAGAGTGCGATTATATAGCCGGGGTATGTAACCACGCTTGGTTTCATGATTTCAGAAACTAGCGACAAGAATCAAGTGGCAATTCGACCTCCATTGCGGATTACTGTTATCCATGTAGTTGTTTAACATTTCTAAAGACTCCTAATCACGGAACAATATAGAGAAAAATTCAGACCTGACCAAATGTCAACGGAAACGAGAAGTCAATAACCACCAGATCTATTTTCGATACGATCATATGAAAGACACTATAGCTAGAATCCATTCATATACACGCACATTGAACAAACCAGCCAATGATATATAATGCTGCCACACAAATTTTCAAAAATCTTATCCTAACAAGCAAAACAACACAGAATTCTAGCCCCATTTGACGATTACATCACCAATAATAATCACAATAGTCCAATACGCTAAGCTAAGGTATATAAATAAGCATTCTGTGTAAACATTCAACTTGTAATCCAGAAATAAGCATTCATGACTCATGAGCAATATATCCAACAGCAACAAACAAGTTTCAAATCAACAATATCTCCATAATCCACATTAGATCATGATAGAATTTTGCTCCATTGTTTTCTGTGATTTCAGTAAAAGCCATAAACCGAAAATTCCAGAAAATATACCAATCAAGAGATGAAATCGTGGAGCTAAAAGAGTCGAATACGAAAAATACCCTTAAGTTTTCAAAAGTGAAGTAGAATCAGACGAAATTGGGGATTAATATGCGCAGAGAAGGTGGTACAAAACTACAAAGGCATATATGGGTAATTGTTATGCGACTTAAATGCTCGATTTAAATATTTTAATAGTGATTGAAATTGTAGTGGTATTGTTAAAATTGTGTTTGATATAAATTGTAATTGTATAGGGTATCATAGGTTTGTCATATAGGTTGAGAAAAATGTTGATACTGTAGAGCCATTTTAATCTTCGATATTTAAATGTCATAACAAACACAAAATAACATTAAAATAGACATTTGAATGCTACTCCAGTCAGCCCCATAATCTTTTGGAGAGAAGTAGGAACAGTCCTGAAGGAAAGGAGAGAATCAGGTGCCGCGACGTGTACTGTAAAACTTTGAAGCAATTTTGATCGTTGTCGGACCATACTGGAGAGTGTAGCCCACTGGGTTCTATTAGGCCCAAAAAACTTTTGTTCTCAAGTGACTAATTCGATGTACCACTCTTTATTACTCCACCACCTCATCTTCTAAAAACTTTTCTTTTAAAAACTCTATTATAAACTCTCTAACTTTTTATCTCATTAACTAATTCTTTTATTATATTTATTTCCTACTCCATCATCATTTTATTTAATATCTATGTTATTTACTATATATTTACAACTTTACCAACATAATATTCTACATTAATTATTATTTTATTATTTTTTCTTAAAACTAAATAAAATAAATTTTTAAGAAGTTTTTAATTGGTCACTGGGAGTAGATTTTAACTTCAAAAAGGTCCAAACTTAAGAGATTACTTGAGTGAACTTCAGCTCCTTATCATTCCAAACTAGTATGTTATTTACACCATCATGGATCAAATCTCAATTTCGAGATATGTGTCACTATTTTAAGCATATAAACAGTAAGGGGCACGGAAAATGCTTCGAAGAGTCTTGGTCTTACTGAATATGAGGAAAGATTGTCTAATTAGTAATTTTAATTGAGTTTTTTCAACAAATATCATAGTTATACTTAAATTTTGATATTGTATCGTTACTTTTGTTAAACGTGGTCAATATGACCACACGTTATATAAAAGTTTAATTAGTGATGTTAATAAACGGATTGAGTTATTAAATGGTAATTTATTAACAACTCAATTAGGCTGTCAAAATTTTAGGATCATATCTCAATTCCAATTATCCAAGCAAAGATAATTATTTTAAGAGAAACTTTCTTAGAAGTCTAGACTCTTAAAAGTCTGAAAGTCTCATACAAAAAAATTCAGTCGTATAATATGTATACAATAATATATAATTTATAAATAGATAAAAGTTTACAATTTATACTCAAAAACTGCACAATTAATATATAATATTGCAGGACTCTCACGACTTTCGTAAAAATTTGAGCTTCCACAAATTTATGTATTATTTAAACATCACCATTAGCAACTTGAGCTATGTCGGTCAGGCTGGATTAGAAAGAAACAAAGGCAAAAGGGGACAATTGTGATTGGAAATATTTGAATTAAGAGGTCGTCTGATGACTAAGCATGCACAAAACTGAAGAACCAAAAAAAATCACACCTTAATTCGACATAATTGCTTATAATCAGGAAAGTTTTGAAACATAGTTAACCCGTCCAACTACAAAATGTCTAAGAGAGTCATCTGCTATTGTTTGCCATATTCCAAACAATGGAATCTGTTAACGCAGCCATTAGAAAGTTATTTTCTAAAATGGCTCACCTTAAAAAATCTATAGGCCCTTGTTATACTCCGTTCGAATAGTTCGAGGAGAATTCGTAATTTTACAAAACTTAGACTGAGAAAATGCACGAAATACATTAAGATTTACATGCAATTTTAAGTGTAGTGTACATAGTACATGAGTAGTAGTAATGTACGAAGTTATATGGAATTATAAGTTAGACATGTATAAACAGAACAATGAAAAAACAAGTAAGAGCACTTTTTATAACAGTTATATAACAAATTCTAAATCTAAATTTAAGCTAAAACAACAAGAATGGTTCAAAAACAACAAAACCTCAGGCATCCTAAATTGGTAAGCCCCACCATAACTCAATCTCAATTCTGAGCAATTCGAGAATAAATTCTCAGAATTGTGTGGGCGGAAGCAGTTTTTAGGAGCAATCAATTCCATCATTTTGCTTCCGTTTCTCTTATATACAATGTCAATCTTCATCTAATCTACTGGTTTAATTATTAATTTAAAAATACATACATGCATAATAATCAATCAATTAAATGATACACCTTGAATTCTCCTAACGATGTATATTAATTAGTAAGTCTCTAAAATTAGGATGAACTTTAAATGAGTTATCGAGAGACGGATATATTTTATTAAAAAAATATTAATGTTATTAAAAATATATATTCTCAACATTGATGTTATATTATCACAAGACTTATTTCGTTAATAATAAAGACGTTTTTAATTGATTAAATGAATAATTTTATCAATTTCATATATCGTTCCCATATAAATTATCTAGAGATTGATTCTCATGAGAATTTATGTAATCTTAATAATGTAATAAAGACGAACAAATATTAAGTAAAAGTAATAATTTTTAACTTTTCACGTTAACCGTTTTTTACAATAAATTACTCTTAATCTAAGCTCAAACTACCTCTAAACAATAATGGTTAAATAACAAAATTATTCACAAAAACATTATTTCTTCAATTTTCATTATATATTATTAAATCCAAGTTTTTAATTTTTTATAGTTACATACAAAATGAGTGATTTGTCTTATAACATCTCCTACTATGTTCTTACATGAATTAAAATAAAATGAATATATGATGACAAACATAAATATTAATATGTGACAAAAATATTTTTAATGTTGCAAAGTTATTATTATATGTTTAATCCATCTTTTCAAAATAAAATGGGGTACTTGACATTTTCAAATACAAGATGGAGAGATCAATATATTTAATTAAATATTATTTTAGTACATGAAATAGGAGTTCGAAAGTTATCACAATTGTTATTGAAGAGCCTAATTTTTTTTAAAAATGATGTTAGAGGTTGATTTTAGTACCAAAGTTATGGAACTTCAATAAAAAGTGCTCTAACATAGAGGGGCTTGCACTAGAAGTGGTAAAACATTTCCAAAACAGAATATATGACCATACACAGTTATACGCAGAAATACAAACAACACCGGGCATATCTAAAGAGCATTTAGACCACGCAGACTACATAGTACGTGAGTTTTACAAACTTGGAATATGAACTTCACAAACATCTTGTATAACTTGTCACACAAACTACAAATCGGACTAGATAAAGTAATAAATAGACTTGTAGACGCATAATCAAGAAACGGATAAGAACTGGACTGTGTGAGTTGTGACTCCATCGAAAGCAATTCTCGAGTGTATTTTCTCAGTCTCAACAGATTCATCTGCTTTCATGTTCCTCCTTAAATGATCTACTTCAGACTGGGCTAACAGAAAGCAATCAACCACACTAGGTGGCTAGCAGCGGTTCTTGGCCCTGGGAGCTGAAACAAAATGAAATATGGCGACGTCAATTATGGGGCAGATAAGCACAATCATTCAATGTCTGGCTTTCTAGATTTTGATCAATTATAATGATGAGATTCCAAAGTCTGACCAACTATGTTACATAAAATACGATGAGGACTCAATGAAGAGGGGAGATGTATGTATGTTACTTATGATACTATTCAACAGAGATAACATTGACTAAAGCTACCTAGAATCTAAAATCAACAACTGATGTTACTCACCTAATCCAATAGCATCAGAGCCTTTCATAATTTTGAGCCTTTTGCATGAGCCAATGAACATCCTAAAACAGAAATAAATAATCAGCAATAAAATAGTTTAGCAGGCGTAATCAAATAATAATGGTTCTGTCCTCCCACGTGTATTGAGTTTCATGCAGATTGGAATTTCGAGTTCAAGTTTAAGACAAATCATTTTTTGTAACATTATAAATAATCATAATCAGTAGGTTAATAATCTTCTGTGAACAAAACCAGCTTAATTTACTTGGTCCTGTAGTAATTTCCACGGAAGCTACGGGAAACAAAGTATAATATCGAAACCTAAATGTTCACCTCAACTCGTAGATAACATATTTAAATAAGGGGAATGGGGTACTTCGATGCCGATTTCAAGACCACAACAGTGTTAGTAATAACTTCAAGATTAGAGTAGAGGGTATACTAGTTGCAGATATTCAGCTCCACTTCAAAATAAGAGGTTGATACATCTCTTTTCAATAGTACTCTTAGCTAAAACAAATGCTTGAATAACCTAATTAATATGAATACATAAAGCAGACACTATGAAATGTCAATTGGCTTGAGTGGAGAGGAGAAGACAATTGTGACATTTAGATAACTTCTTCTAAACTAATTATTTATATTCACACACAAGGAGGCAAGGCAATTATTGCATCAAGCAAAAGAGAGTAACATAGAACATTTATTAGGAGAAACCGCAACAATTGCAACAAGCGAAAAAGAGTAACAGTTAACAAGTAGCTTACTCCCATGGGACATCCCCAACAAGCATCCAATCACCATCCTTATCTTCATAAGTTAGCACATATTCAGACCCATGCAGAAGATCCTTCAACTTAGTTTCACACAGTGCTTCCCTGCTTGGAGGTCCTTGTGGTCCACATTGTCCTGAAACCAAAATAAAGTCATGTATCTAGAGACAGCAGTAAATAAGTTCTCTGTATTGGACCACAGTATACCTAAGGTAAAACAGCTGAACATTTTCTCCAGAGAAGAAGAGAGTTCTTTATAAGTGGAGTATGTTGCCAGATCCACCTTCCTCAGATAAGGAGCACCGTCCATGCTGACCTTGACAAAAAGAGGCTTGCCGTTAGCTTCATTGTTTTTTGTAGTGGTAGCCAAAGTATTTTTCCTGAAATTTCTGACAGGAGGCCAACCGATAACCTGTGCCCTGCACAAACACAAATTAGTGAGAAACAGAACTGTGTTGCAAGCCACTACTTGTTAAACCTACTTCAATCAGTAACTGTATTATCCCTCAGATTATTCAACTCCAGCACTTACTTAGCAGCAGGTGCATTGCTAGTGCTAGAAACATTCATCTTCTCATTAGATTCCTGGGATGCTTTAGCAGGCTTTTCTGTTTTTGTCCCATCAGTACCAGCTAACTTCGGGTTAGCAGAATCAGATCCCAGAGAATTAAACATCCAATTTCCTTCAAGGACCGCAGAATTTTTGGATTCTGAGAACCCATCTATTGTGTCCGAGAATCCCCTTTTGCTTCCAGATGCAATAGTCTTTTGTGACAGGGAGTAGATCCCATCCAAGGAAGGAGCCAAAGGGAAAAGCTGCTTCTCGTCAATCTTGTCTGAGATTATCAGGGTAAACACAGAGTCTCTTTCAGGAGACTGAGATCCAGGAAGACCAAGCCTTAGTTCAGTGGCCTTCAGGTTCAAATTCTTCTTGTTTTCCTCAGGTACGCTCGAATCTGTAGAGCTGTCAGCAGTTGAATCAGACAATCCCAGATAATTGCACTCCTTCAGCCCAGTTTTGTTCTGGGAATTGCAGTCAGCTGATGCTGCATAAGCCATCAACGCAATATTACACGGACTTTGCCCCTCAACCCCCAAGAATGGTGGAGACATCACGTAAGAATTCGCCAATTGTTCAACAAGTCTACAAAATTCAGAAAGTTGATTCACTCAGTAGCACAAAACCAATCAACAGGAAAGTAAACCATACTCGTAAATACTCATAAAGCTAGTAATGCCATGAAAGGAAAACGCTTACTAATCGTTACAGTTTAGCAAGTTATCTCATCTAAAGAGCAGTCCAAATATACCATTTCTATGTTAAAAGTTAAAACTGAAAACCACAAATATATGCATTCATCCAAATCAATAACCATTTTAAGCAAACCAGTTGTCTTAATATCTCTATCAAGTGATGTCAAGAGCACATGACTGAGAAGGCAATTTACAACCAACAAAACATATAAGATTTCCCAAAAACAACTAAATCAAAGACGTCCAAAAACTTCACTACTAAACCGATATAAATAAAATCATTTTCCTAAAATACGCTAAGATTGATTATCATAACCTCAACGTTAGGTCATCTATGCCGGAAACACCATACTTACTTTTCCCCTTTCGGAACAATAGCCAAGATAGTCTGGTTCCATTGAACCTGAATAAAACCTTATAAAATCATCCTGTTTCATTTTCCTTTCTCATTTCTATCTTTCACCAAATCATTAAAGTGAGAGTAATAGAACAGTCCATATTGAAAATTCATGCCTAAACTTTACCAGAGAAATTGCTATTCAGAAGATCGAAAATACAAACACATAATGCAGATAGTGAACCAAAAGCACAATATCAGGTACCAAACTATTCCTCAGAAGATCCAGACTAAAAACCACACACTATCACATCAGAAATCGTAAAAAACTACAGCTAATTCACACTAAACAGAAAGATCTCAGCTGATTTCCAGCATCATATTGTCAGTACTACAATACAAATTCATTCATAAAACACCAAAACAATATTACCTGAAGAAAGTTTTGCAGCTGAGAGCACACAGCAGGACCTAATTGAAGACGATGAGCAAGAGATTGTAGAGAAAAGGCACAGAAAACGCGAAGTAGAGAGAAGTTTCAAGGTCCTTCCATGTAACAGAAAGGTAGAGATTTTAGAGAGAGAAAGTGAGTTGCTTTTCGTTGTTCTGAGAGAAACGAAGCAAAATGAGCACGAGCTGTAAAGATAAAAATGTCACTGAACTAGTAGGAGTAGTAGTAAGTATTTTCATATGCCGTACTCAGTCGATTTAAATTGAATTATTTCAATTCCAAAATAAAATTATATAATTGTAAATATATCCACATTAATATTCATCATATTACAAAACTGTTTAGTTTTTAATATATGTTCTGATTAATTACTTTTTTATGATATAGATAGTCTCATTTTGATATAGTGTATTACGGATATTTTGTGCTGAACTAGATGGGTAGAAGTGGAATTAGATAAACGTTTGATCTACGGTGAGGATTGGATGGTGGTGAGAAGATCATGGTCGTTGATTTAAGTCAGGGGCAAATAATTAGATGTCTGCTAATATTGCAGCGGAGTAAATTGGGACAGCCAATTATGCCCTTTTAGTTACAGCAAGGCAAGTACCATGGTGACAGTTCCACTGCGTCTTATGTTTCCCGGTTTTCTAACTCTGCATGTGCTTGCTAAAAATAAGTTATTATCTAAATTACTAGTATAAGTTATTTTTTAATTTTTGAAAAACGACGATTACACAACTTATAATTTATGATAGTCTTCGCGAATTAAATTATTCAAAATTAAAGTAATTAAGTAACTAACAATCAACGGTGACACATGTAATTAAGCCTATATAGCTTAGACAATTTTATAACCTTGAACGATTTATACATTATCGATCAATTTAAAATTATATGTGAACAATGTTAACTTATTTTCTAGTGATATTCAAGTAATACCAATTAAAATAAATATTCGAGGACAACCTTCTCTGTTAATCTCAACACCTCAAATTTTGGTCATTTGCATCCTTAATATTTGGGGAGCTCCGCTGATTAAAAGAAATGCATATTGAAGCTTGTGACGAAGTTTGACCAAATTGATATAACAAGATCTTGAATTTTGATCATGTACATCTTTAATGATTTAGTGGTGAGATTTCACAACTGTAAAGGATGCATGATACGATCATTGTAATGTTGGCTAGCTAGCTAGCTGTGACAAATAATATCATGTAGGAAAGCCAGGATCTCTACCATAATTGAAATGATTCATCCGTGTCAAACTCCCTAAGCATGACCTGCACCATAAGTACATAACTACTCCGAAGAAGAAGTAGATGCCCAACGGGAATTCCTTTGCTTGGCTTAAAGTAGAAATGTGCAACAAACTCCTCGAACTATTAGTTCTTACGTGCAATACATCCTTTATTCTATCTGTATTATGTTTGTGCTTAACAAAATCAGGTCATTATCAAAGTGCTTAATATGGAGTAATCAATTCTTTTGAGGTGGTTTTGGTTGTGTTTGTGATTTAAGACTTGTAATGGTCATGTGCATGTGTTTTTTTTTTTTCCTTTTCTTTGTCCGTATTCTTGATGCACTTTTTGCCTATATATGCAAGTATACAACGGTATTAATAGTTTTTCTCATAATATATTAAATGTATTTAAATGTATTGGAAAAAGATGTATATATGATTATTCGGAAAAAAAGGTTGTAAATGTAGTGAACATAGTTTAAATTATTTTTATTTTTAAATGAAAAGTATTTGTAGATGATAATTGTATGGTTATGTAAAGCGTAGGTTGTATTCTCCTCGACTGATATTTACTGGACTGGACTGAACTAGACTGTACTGTACTGGACTGGACTGAACTAAAGTAAAATATAAATTATACTTAAGCCGAGTTAAACTAAATTGAAGTGGAGTGATTTTAAGTTGGATAAAACACATCCGTACATTAAAAATTGGTCGAGCATAACTCTTAAGTTACTTAGGTTGGTGGGAAATTGGGTGTCTGGAGCCGTCTTAGTTTTTTTTTCCTTGAACAAGGTTACTTAGGTTGGTGGAACAATAGGTAGACCTACACTTATTCGTCCTTATTAAGTTAGTTGATTTTTTAGTAATCTGGTTTGAATTATCAACAAGTTCATAAACTATTCCTTAAGAGTTCATGTATAAACTTAAGCAAGGCATTTTTCAATATAAATTACTAGATGATATTCTATGTTAAATAAATAATATAACTTAGAATTTCGACCTTTAAAATGAATAGACGGTATGTGTAATTGAAATTTTGTTTTAATGGTAGGAAAAGGAAAAGGTGATGAGGGCAGAAGGGGAATTCGGGTATGAAAGGGATTGGGATGGGAATCACGCAAGGAGCATCAAATATAATTTATTAATTGATTAATTTATTGTTATATGTGAATAAAGAAATAAAAATAAATGAAAAGGGGACAGAGGAAAACAGGGGGTGGGAAATGTGAGTGTATTTGAGGGGACAAGAAAGCGGCAGTCGGACTTGATTTGCCGGGTGCTGACCCGGACATACATTATACACACATGAACATGATACATACATACGCACTCACTAACTCCCTTTATCTCAACTCTCACCTAATTACCTGCATTATAGTACTACTGTCACTTTTATAATCTCAATCCATTTTTTAATTTTATATGACATTCATCGTACCAAACCCGATTAATTCAAAGTATAAGAGTTACGGATAGTTTTAAATAAAAATTTTAAATATATAATATTATAGTAAAAAGAAAAAGTTGAGTTTTATGAGATGGATAAATACAATATTGTATAAATATTAAAAAGAAGCATATTCACTCATGAGACTATTAAAAGGCTCGGCTGTAATCACTATAAGAAAAATGAGTATTTAAGAGTAATCAATTTCTCCCTAATAGTTCATTTCCGTCTCCAAAACTATATTTGAGAGCAAGAATTCGTCTCAGCCAATTATAGAAGAAAATTAAGTCCCAAAAACTTATTCGTGAGTGATAAGGTTTCACTCTCTAGTATTACTTAGTTGGGAAAGATTCACTCTCTAGTATTTATCTCTCTAATAAACCTCTTTTGTAACCAACTTCTAGTCTCATATGAATATATAGACACTGTTCATTTACACTCAATTTTGTGAGCAATTATCCTTCAAAAAAAATATGAATTATCTGAGAGCATCTTGTTGAGATTGATATACGTCTCAGATAATTTTAATTTTATATTAAAAACAATTGAAATCCAAAATTGAATTTCTATAATCTTCGTCATGATATTAATTCAATTTATATTTAATTTTGTTCTATAAAAATGGTTTCTTTCAATTTTCTGGAAACACTCATCAATGCCAGTCCAAAATTGATAAACCCAATCAATTTTCATGTAATATTCCTCAATTTACAGTGGGTCCTTTAAGTTTTGTAGATTGTGTAGCTCTTTGCTTAGTCGACGAAACGGCCTCCGTCAAAATTGATAAGCCCAATCGACTACAAAACAAAAAGGAGATAAAATATTTAAAAAAATTCCTTCTTTCAAAGTAATAAGTTTTGGGCTATTTTGATATGCCAGATGAATAATTGATAAATATTTTAATTCATTAGTAATGAGAAGGAAATAAAAAGGATGTACTCGAGAGAATGAAAGTCACCTTCGGAATAGTACAATAAAATTATAGGGACTGATTGTCATACAATTGTAATCGGTTTATTTGGCTCGATTAATAGTGATTTGGTCTAAAATACAATTCAAATACCCCCATTTCAATTCCATTCTAAACATAATTTCACCAAAATCCATCCAAATACTCATTGAAATTTTATACCAATCAGCCCCATAGTCTTGGTTCCATCTCCTGCAAATCAAAGTAGAAAATTGTTAGTATTATCTAAGCATGACATAAGAAGGAGGACGACTTAGAATTATTTGCTAGGAAATTAGGAAGTTACCAACTTATCAAAGGCTCAAAGTTGATTCAGTAGGATAATAAAGAAATTGAGAAGGACTAATGGCGGCACTAGTTTATAAGGCGTGAGGTTATTTTTCTGGGACATAATATTGTTCTCAGATGAACACGAAAGCCTTGCCAGATGTTTTTAAATATTTTAAATGACCGCCAATTGCGAATGAAGTTTTTAAATAGAACTATGATTCATAAATGAAAATTTTTAAACAGTAGTAATTCCCACCAAAATATTACTTTCTCTATTTAAAAACAAATGTCTTGATTTAACTTTTAGTAGTTAATATTTATAAACTTTATCTCTGATTTAATCGTAAATGTAAATTGTTCAATTAAATTATATAATGAAATTTTAGGCCTAAAGTTTTATTATATAATTTAATTGATCAATTTATATTTATAATTTAAAAACTAAATCCGAATCAAAGTTGAAAATAAATAATGATAAAAAAAGGTGAAAATTTGTTGTGGGGCGGAGGGCGTAGTATGAGTAAATATAATTTTAATACAATCGAATAAGACACTATTGATATAGATATGGTGATGCGGTAAAGGTGACTCGAACCCCGACCTATTAATTAGAGTGAAGCGTCTTAACAACTGAGTTACGATTCGTTGCATCAATGTATTACATAGAAGTACTAATATATACATAATACAGTATATACTATATTACCTTACTACGGTCCAACAAACCCAAATTCATGTGTTGTTTTATGTGGATAATATTAAACTTTTACTTCCCGATCTAATATTCAACTTTACGCATTTCATTTATTAAACGTTTCAGTTTCAATTTTCCACTCCTTAAATAGAAAATTTCTCTTTTTTCTAAAAAAAATCTTTTACACTTTATTCATATTTTATTCGCTTTCTTTATTACTTTACGCACCATCTTTACCACCTTATACATTATTATTTTTTCAAAGATATTGTGTTTGGCTAGTACAGATTCAATTCGGAACGGATGAAGTATTTATAAAAATCTAATTCAATCCTTAAAATGTTGTTAATATGTAAGTTTTGGAAAAGCTTGTTTTTGTTAAGAAACAGGGGACACTTGGAGAAGCTCGTTTTATGAAATACTAGTAGTATTACTAAATAAAGATCCATGTACAAATTTAATTGAATTGATGATTTAGGGCTGATTGGCATGCAACTTAAATGTCCCGATTTAAATGTCTGAATAGTGATCAGAATTATAGTATGATTGTTAAAATTGTGTTTGGTATAGAATTGTAATTGAATATGGTATTATAGATTTGTTATATAGATAGAGAAAAATGTTGCTACTGTAAAGACATTTTAATTTTCGGCATTTAAATGGAATAATAAACATAAAATTTCCAAAAGTATATGCTACTCCAATCATCCTCTCCCTCGGTAGAAGATGTGAGGTAACATAAATTTGGGCCAAAGTAGCGGTCTCTAATAATATGAAAACTAGATTATACGAATAATCCATCCCAAATTAGTTTGAGCACTACTTGTTTAGCTTTTTTAAGAGAATCAATCGTAACTGATGGTCAACTCTCCCAGATAGGTTAGATTTTGATATAAAATTTTGGATGTTGATTTGTGAGATTTTATCCGTCCCAAAAAAATACTTTCAACCACGAACTTCATCCCCTCTTTAAAATTGGCTCCCTGATAATCATTTCTCTTGTAGTGTATGTACTCATGTGTTTGTATTTCAATATCAATATCAATACCATTATGCGGGATGAATAAAGTATTACTTAATATTCTCTATTATATAAAGTTTAAGAGAAAAAGATCGAAATAAACAAATTGAATTTCTACCTTGCACTTGAAGTTAATAGTTGAGGCATTTATGCATGGCATTTAAATTGAAATTTTTATTTAGCTTGTTTGATACATAATTAATAACCCGTGTATTTTAATTGAGTCAAACATATTTTTATGCTTGACACAACCATTTAAATTGAGATAATAATTGTTGTTTTTAAATGAATAACTACTCAATTAATACTTTATGAATTTCTTGAGAACTATCAAATAGTGGAAAATAGTTCTTTTTTTCTCAAACCATATGATGTCAGAATAATTGAATTTTAACGGGAGTGAGATTGAGTAACATTTAATTCCCACTCTTGAATTATATACTACTAAAAATTGTAACTATGAAAATCTCCACCAATCAGAATTCAACAAATCCTTACACCTCTTATAGTATATGATTCTGAGATCCTTATAATATTATTGATAAAAGATCACTTCTATTTGATTTCATTTCATTAAATTTATCAAAGCTTATAAATCAAATCAATCAGAAGGGAATCACAAATATACGGGGCTGATTGCTATAGCATTTAAATCGTTTCATTTGGTTCGATGAACAATGGTTTGGCCTAAAATACACTTCAAATACTCCATTTTAATTTCATTCCAAATACAATTTCACCAAAATCCCATCAAAATAACCATTTGAGTGTCATGCCAATCCGCCCCGTACATGATTAATGTTTGAATTGACTAAGTCGGAAACTGTTCACGTTTGCGAGGCTTCATTGCTCAAAAGGCCATACTACTAAAAAGTTTTGTATCCATCATGATATAAACAATATAAAAGTTTTGAATATTCAAGAAAATAAATTAAAGGGCGGATTGGTATAGATTTTGAATGGACATTTGGATGGATTTTGGTGAAATTGTATTTGGAATGAAATTGAAATTGAATATTTGAAATGTATTTTAGGTCAAAATATTGTTTATCAAACCAAATTGACTGATTATAATCGTATAACAAACCGCCCCTAAAAAACTTACTAGTTGGAAGTAAAAGAAGAAAGAATGTTGATTGATTATTTTGTGCGGTGGGTTGGAGAAAAAAAGAAAGCATAATTTCATAATTCTCTGCCATTTTTTTTTTTACCTTCGCACGCTTTGTTTCTTGTTTGTACTTCAACTCATCATCCATTCTTCTTGCATTCCTCCTCAAGCTTCATCGCATATCATGAGCATTCATTACAAGTTACAAACAATCCGTGATATACGTACCTTATTTTATTTGTTCTTTTATTTACCTTTCTTTCTCCATAAATATCAACTATCGATCCTTCTCCTAAACTTTTAGTACTCTTTCAGAATAGTAAAAAGTTGTCACATTTAATTGTGCACAGAAAAATTAAAATGCAACTAAAAAGATAGCGGGATAAAAAAAATGAAATGTACCATTTATTTTGTTACATACTTCTTCCGTCTCGCTAGAAGTGAACTAATTTTTCATTTAAAACGTTTTAATAACGTGAAATAATTTTTTATTTTTAAAAACAATCTCAAAATACAACTCATATTTAACCACATATTATTAGATCCACATGTACTTTTATATCTAAAACTCATTCTAAATCACATATTACATACTTTTCTTAAAGATTATGTAAAACTAAAATGTTTTATTTTTAAATATTTTTAGTCAGACGGATGGAATATTATATAAAAAACATGCAATGGGGTACAAATTTTAATCTTTTGAAATTGAAGTGGATATATACGCCAAACGAGAAGTAACATAGTATGAGATTGCAAGAATGTTAATTTAAAATATAGCATTGTAGTTTAATATATGCATACTAAAATGAACTCCCCTCCTTTCAAATAAACTGTCTAGTTTTAACTTTTAATCGTTAACGGTATTCAATTTTAATTGTAAATTAATATCAAATTATAATGGTAAATTTTATTTTTTTTAAACAGATAAAGTGACTCGAACTCCTAACCTATTAGTTAGAGGGATGTGTTTTACCAATTGAGTGGTGGTTCGTTGTGAAATGACATTATTATGATTACATTATTATGATGTTCAATTTTAATTATATCCATTAATTCAAGATTACATCATTACAATTTAAGATTTGTATTGTGGTTATGTTGAATCTGGTTGACCGTCTGAATAACAAATTGGACAACTTTGAAACGGTGGCTCTAGTATAACAGTAAAATAGTCCATCAAAACAAACAAATTTGATAACATTCTGGAAAGAGACATGAGTGCTTAGAGTGAAAGAGACGTAACTGATGTAATGAATTAAATGCGAAACTAATCGGTTGTAGGGAATGTAGTAGTGGGCTAGTGCAATGTGACTGTGAGTGTGTGACGAGACGAAGATCGACAAATAAACCCATTTTGCCATTTTCATGTTAAACCTACTAACTAATTTCACCATCCAAACCAAAGCTGACTGGCCAATGATGATTAGTAAATAAAGAGAACAATGGAAACAATCTCAAATTGATATAGTGAACAGTTGATTGACACAAATTTGAAGAAGCAATCCGAATTGAATTTGTGTTTGAAAATTCAAACGAAAAGCCGATTCATGTTACTGCCTTCTACAATTTTAGTACATTTTGAGTCTCCATGTTCATTAGGTTTTCTAGTTAGATTGTGAACGCGTTGTTCGACATAACTTAATTCTTCTAGGACTTGGATGCGCATTTATTATTACTTAACTTCACGAAGGAACATATTCAATGTGTCTGTATATATAGTCATATAGACCGATCTCGGAATCCTGGAGAAAGTTTTGCGAAAATTGCCATAAGAATGGAGACGTTGTAGGCGGACAGGTGACTACGTTATCCATACATATAGTCCAAGTATAGCGACATTCTGATGCTCATCAATTCTGGAGTCTGGACCTCAAAATTTGAACGCAAAAATCTGAAATCACAGTGTTTTTGGACAATATTGAAAAGGTCAATCCCAATTCAGATTAAAAGATACTACAAAGTGGTCCATTATTTTTACCTTCAGATAATTCACGTGTGTACACAATTTTGGTCCTATTTAGAGAATAGATAGGTGTCTTCAATCTCTTTCTTTTGGAATTTTATCTCATTCGAATGTTTACAATCAATGGTGAGTGCAAATACATACTGTAGCTTTCCAACTTCAGTGTCTAGACAAGGAATGATTCTTCTCTTTTTTCCATGTTATTATTAATAGTTCGGATAAGCTGCACTAACAAACGTCATCGGGGGTGTTACTGTCGATAACTGGAGAACTTTCACACCATGTCTATGAGTACATCGTAAACATTGTTTTTAAACAACACTCAGTTTTTGTTGGACAAATGCACGTAGTGGAAGTTAGTGCCTCAACATATAAAAGGCATGGGTTATTTTGAATGTACTTGCAAAATTTATATAAATATGTCGCCTATTTAATTTCTCTCCGAGATCGTTACATCACTGCATGTTGCAAATTGTAATATAGTGCCACGAGTTGAACCAAATTCATCAAGATCATGTATATCTGCTGAATTACACAGAGCATGTTTGTCTGTTTTCACTACAGAAAAAAGAAAAATGGAAGAAAATCCTAGCTAAAAGAAGGCTACAAGCTGCTTCAAAGACTACTAACTATATAAACTACAACAGGGGAGATACATTACTTACTCCCTGCGAGAAACTGAATAATACATTAGTTTCAACCTGAAAACAAGTACAGCAGAGCGAAAGGAAGAAAGCCTCGTCTTCTGGTGAAAATTTCAGTGCAGACAAAACTTGGTCACCAGAACACTTGGCTCCTTGACACCTTCTATTGGAAGGTCACACCATCACCATTAACGACTTCACCAATCAAGCAGGCTACATTTTCACCATGAGCTTCCCCGAGTATTCTTAGAGCAGCCTCTGGGCTCACAACAAGCACCATTCCAATTCCCATGTTAAAAGTCCGCCTCATCTCAGAGTCTTCTATACTTCCCGCCTTAAAGAATTTGACATAACAGCATAATTAATAATGATCCTAGAATGTAGGAGAGGTAAATAATGAGCTATGCACAACAAATAACATGCCGAAAGTTGTCAAGTACGAGTGTCTTTGTTAACAAAGATCACTTCTATACTTAATGGCAAAATCCCCTGTACTTAATATAAGGTCACCTTGTTGAGAAATACAGCAGTTGAGTGTTGCCATACAGTAGTAAAATTAACTCAACAATAATTCACAAGGACATAAACCGACCTCTTGAATCCATTTGAAAAGAGGGGGTATAACCCAGGAGTCCTTCAATATGGCAGCTCCGAGGCCCTTTGGTAGCACACGGGGTATATTGTCAGTGAAACCACCACCGGTTATATGAGCAATTCCTTTCACACCACCTTTGCCGATGATATCAAGAACCTATTTTCCAATGTAGGCATTTCAGTTGCATATATTGCACCAAAATGAAGATGTAATACTTCATAAAAAATTTCCAATATACCTGCTTAACATATATGACTGTAGGTGCCATTAGAGATTCACCTAGAGTAACAGAGGTACCGGGAAGATTATCTTTTAGAGAATTGCCACTTCGCTCAAGAACCCTGCCCAAGAAGGCAATTATAACTCAACCAAACGCATGTATCGTGTAAAACGTAGGTAAATGCCTATTCATTCAATAGACCAAGAGAACATGTTTAAAGGGTATTAAGAACAAACCTTCTCACAAGGGAGAACCCATTTGAGTGCACTCCACTTGATGGGAGACCAATAAGCATATCTCCAGCAACTATGTTCTTCCCATCAATAACGGATTCTTTCTTCACAATCCCAACTGCGAAACCACTCAAATCGTACTCACCTTCTTTATAGAAATCAGGCATCTCTGCAGTCTGGAATATACAGACATCATGTCAAATATGAAATAATTCACAGGAGTATACATAAGTCACAACAGTTTCATCCGGGAAAAACTATATGAATCGGATAAGTACCTCTCCTCCTAGAAGAGCGCAATCAGATTGTTGGCAACCAGTAACTATGCCTCTAATAACCTGCATTGGCAAAAATAAAGATGGTTCAATTTCTACAGCAATAAACAAGATAAACAACGGTACCAAATGTATTCTACCTTCTCTGCAAGATCGACATCAAGACGACTAGTAGCATAATAATCAAGGAAGAACAGAGGTTTTGCCCCTGATGTGATTATGTCATTGACACTCATGGCAACCTAAAAAAGATCACTTCAGTTAACAAAATTTCTATCATAGAATTTGCAAAGATCCAATGACCAACAATGTTTACCAAATCAATGCCAATTGTATCGTGGATTCCAGACTCAAAAGCAAGTTTCAACTTTGTTCCTACTCCATCTGTACCAGCCACCAAGTACGAATCACCTGAATACAACCTATGGTGAGATTCTGACTGGAGCTCTGTTGGACACTACCAAATGCAAAGAAACCAAACAGAAACCCATGTAAAAAATATAGGGGGAACAAACATAGTGGGCAGAAAATCACGAAGTTCTTTATGAGAAAGTCTTATAGAACTCCAACAAATCATGAACACGGGACCAGCTTCGAGAGTGCAGTTGTAAATGTATCAAAGTTTGCACACACACAGAATCTTACAAGTTTTCGTACAGTAGTTCTCATAGGACACTATCAACCACGAGTCCCTGCAAGTAAGCAGGAAGAAGAAAATGGAATGCATCTTTTCCTGACCGAATTCAATTGACATTTCAAATTCACACAACTTGATGCTTGATGAGTTAAGGAAAACAACAGTAATCTAATAAAACAAACCGACTAATGTAATGAATCAACACAAATTATCTAAGAGATAAAGACAAAAACGAATATCTTATCATTACCCAAAGGAAAGAGCCCTCCAAAACCTCCTATCCCAGGTGCCATCTTGGCAATTCTCCGAACAAGTTCCGAACCAGCATCAATGTCAACTCCGGCATCCTTATACGTAAGCCCTTCCTCTTTCCTATCTCCAGCCACAGCTTCAACGCGGTTCTTCGTACCACTGCAAGTCATTGCAGGTACATCACTACTTTTCCTAACTGTGCTCCCGCAATGCTTGTGAACGAAAGGCAAGGAACCTTTCTGAATTTTCGACGTACTCTGACTAAACAAATTGGCAACATGACCTGATGCTTCTATCTTGGACGAGGTATACATTTTCCTCTAATCAATTAACCTACAACATGCATTAGCATAGAAACATACAGTTCAGTCTATATCAGGTTACACCATAAAGCAAACAGCTTCAACTACTTTAACTAGATGAATTTCAAGAATAACTTAGCCTACAATGTAAGCAGAAAAAACACATTTTGAAAATCTGCTCTCTCAATGGTTACTTTACAATATTCTTTAGCATTATGCACTACTAATGTTAATCATGGATTAGTCGCATAAAACGGAATACAATAATAAATGAAAAAGAAACTGAATACATGAAAATGAAAAGATGGTGTTTGTTTAAGCTCACTTGATAAAAAAAATAAAATGAAAATGAAAAGAAAAAAGCTTTAACAAGTTTGTATAAATACTATGATTTTGTAAAAACAAACGGAGTTCGAACTCGACTTGATTAACTTATTGAAATCTTTAGTAAAATTGGAAAAATTAAAGGAAATAACGACAAATTAGAAATACTACCGGACAGCGAGTGCGGTGGTGGAGCTAGCCGGTAGACGGAGTCTTGGCAATGGATGGGTTTTAACATTGACCAACCTAGGGATATCAAGGGAGATTTGACCGGACCGGTTGTACCAGAAACTGTCCATTTTCACGCAGCCCCTTGAAACCCGGACCACTCGAACCGGTCCAGGTTGGGCCGGGCCGGCCATTTTTTTTCTTTTCATTTTCTGATTGAAATCTTTATAAAAGAGACACCGTAAAATTCAAAATTCAAAATCAACTACTGTGGTGGCCATTCTTTTATTTTAGGACTGGTAAAACCCACCCATTGCAAATAAGTGGTGTAAGAATTACTCGAATGCTTACGCAAAATTAGGCGGATAACGAGAAAGACACTGCAGCTTGTAAGGTATCAGATACACACATACATTAGAGATATTACGGAACCAAAAGATGATTTGAAATCCAGCAAGAACATAAGATAGATCAATTACCCAAACCCATAAATCGATTAGAAATCGAATTGAAAGAGGAGAGACTCACCGGAAGCTCAACAAGATTGATCGGAACCGCAGTCGACGAGAAAAATCCCTTTCTTGAATCCGCAATCGATACTACTAATGGAGTCACGGAGATGAAGAGAGCGGTGGCCGGCTGGGATTTAGGGCTTTCGTCTTGGTTGATTCGGAGCCCAATAAATGAGATGGACTATACAATTCGATTGGGCTTTTGACGGCATGGCCCAACATCAAGATGAATGCAATTGAAATTGGAGACCAATTTCTAGTCGAAAATTAAATTAAATTTTACCAATAAACCATAAAAAATAATATAATAAAATCAAATCAAGAGACTATTGAAATGAAGAAATATGATAATATACTCCTTGTTTTATTTTTAATAAAATCTTCCAATTAGGTAGAATACTGCATTGCTCCTACCAAGATACTAGTCTGGATATATTGGATTCTTATACAAATATTCAAATTTAAGTTTTTTTTAAAACACCACCCGAATTTTTGTAAGTTTTTAATGGAAGGTAGTATATTGGTATGCTTTAATTAACCTTATGCATGGGGCATGCCTATTAATTTCATGCCACTTCAAGGGGAGCACACGCAGAATCATATGGATCTCAATTTATAGTGCGCATTGATCTCGCTCCTAATATAAAATTACTCGTTAAAACTATGACTATTTACTAAACTTGTTAAATATATAACTTGCCTTCATCAACTTATCATGAGTTACATCCACACATGATAATCAATAGTTCGGATATATTCTTGTCATGAATCACTTTCACTATTTCATAGAATCATTGTATCAATATAGCCTTCCAATATGGAAGTACATGGCCATTAAGGGTAATATGCGATGTGGAATTGTCGTATGGAAGGGATAGACATGAAAATTGTACTACATTCTTTTTTAGAAGTTTCAAGTCATTATTCCATATAGTGTGGATAGAACTTTTTACTATAAATGAAAAGATAAGAGCACATGATCAAGTTGCACAACTGAAGGAAGACCAATACATCTGCTAGTTGAAAAGGGATCAGCAGCTAAGCAAGCACTAGTGTAGTACAGGCCTTCACATACACATTCTATTATTGGCAAGTTATAAGCTCAGATATATAAATATCCTTACCTTATGATTAGGACAAGGCAAGCATTAGTTCAATTCACACTAATGAGCTTTTGGCAATTACAAATTGGATTAAGTTTGTATGCCATATAATCTAAGGTTAGAAACTTAGGCAACCGATGATCAGCTTAAAAAGATATTCCTATACAAAACCATTTAAAAACAATGCAGTTTGTTTCGGATGATAATGATTTGGAAGGAACATCGAGGTGTTTGATTTGCATGATGAAGTTAATCGGAACATAGTTATTTATACGCAGGTATATTGTTATTATGCCCCGTGTTAGTGCATGTTATCTTCGAAAACTTTGAGTTACGAATGATATACTAGCCGCAGCCAAGTGCAAGTCTTTCTTCAAAGAAAGCAATGAAAAGTATATGTATATTACTTTCAGGTTGCTTGATTAATATACATATTTTAAACATAATTATTTAATAAACTTATACTATGATTTTTATCTACATCGCAAGCAAAATTACCTCTTCTTGTTTATTTGTGTAACAGTATTAATTAAAGCTCTGAAGTGCTTGTAAGTTGTCACAAAAATTAAATTAAAGTGATTGTAACCAAAACTGATGACGCAACTAAACAATTTGTTATGCATATGTCACATATATATCACTCACTGAAGAAAAAGAAAAAAGGAGATAAAGTTTGTCTACTTGTTTTTTTCAATTAAGCCATGAAAATCCAGTGCAGTCATAATCTTGTTGAACAAATCACAACTTTCATGGGACCAATACCGTATTCAATACGGGCGCCTCTAGAAATTTAATTAATCTTATACCAATATTATACGATATTCAGCTATTCATAAATAGATAGGGTACTTGATATTTTTACATCAAACATAACTAGAAAATATAGTGAATTTTAGTGCATATAGAGGAAAATTCAATACCAATCCCGACATAACGTACTCTCTTACAAACAAAAACTCATGCAAATTTTGAACTTTTACATGAAATATAATTCATCGTTCCAAAAACATCTCTATCATAATTATTATGATAAGCTTATAACTTTTTTCCTCCTTATGATACTAATTTTTACAAAACGTTTCAAAGTTGTATTCTTTTGGACCTGCTGGCTAGTTTCCAAGATCGAACTGCATCCCATTAATTTTTATAGTATAGTCCCCACATATATAATGTAAAGACAAAGACTAATTAGTATTTATGTATATACTTACTGCGACATCGATCAATTATAATAGTAGCCTACATTTAGTTTTCGCTACGATACAAAACATATATACATAATACACCGATAAGCACGCGCGCAACATTTCAAGTACACATCAAATTTCAGAATTTAAACAGATAAATATCAAGAAAATGAAACTTTTTCTTTTGAGATAAGAAATTGAAACTTACGTAGTTACGTATCACATTTTGTCCTCCCAATTGAGTTCCTAATACAACTTGTGCTCACTGTTCAGAGGCGGCTTCTATAATTTAATTTGCCAATTGTTTTGGAATCTTTGGCATAAAGTATTTAATTCCAATGAGGAGAGGCCGGTTTATCTTTCATATGGCTTAGTATTTTGAAAATATAACCTATAAAATAAAAAAAATCCGAGGGTTGGAGGCGCCCCTCCCCTCCCCGGTTATTTAGTTTAATCTATTTTGTCGTTTAAAAAGAAAAGATATTATTATATCAATGCAAACTGTGTGACTGTATCAAACACTTGGAAGGGAGGATGCACGTTTTTCTTTAAGTTAAAACATGAAATTTATAAGAATCAAACAATTTTGGGACCATAATAAATGATGCTTTCACTCCAAATTTAACATGTACAGTTTTTTCCTGTGTAAAACTTTTATTTCATCACTAGTGAAACACTCCTTTCGTAGAAATGCTCCACCAACGCCTTAACTCTATGTATCTATGATACTTTAATATGTCCTCGTATATAAGTTGCTTTTTCCAATATTAGATGATAATATCAATCAAGACACATCATTATTTAGAATATTTTGTTAGTTCATTTTAAAGAACGAATATCATTTTTCTAGAACTATTTGTATTCAACCGAAATTTCATTCAATCGTTCTTTTAATAATCGTTCGAAAGTTTTGTCAATTTAGGTATTATAATACGATCAATTAGAGAATATTTTACATCTATCTAAATTTCAAACTTATAGATAAGATACAATTATATCATTGTATCATAGCCAATTATACCACGATCCCAATTATGCACAACCCGTTCGACACATAAATTCAAGCTTTTAATGACGGATAATAGCATCCGCCAAATAGATTGAAACTCCCATGCTAGAAGTATCCATGAGATATTTAACAAACTTTCAGCACTCAAGAATGATGAAGATAGTTCCCAATTGCAGAGGAAAGGACAAAAGTCTCCATTTTGACACATATCAGAAATTAACAAAAAGTTGATGCACGAATGATGTATGATGAAGCTTATGTTGCTATCAAGATTCAAATGCCAATAGATATTGCAAAACACTGGTATTCCTACAAAACATGAAGGCAGCATTCGATGTTGATCGTACATTGTTCGTTAGAACCTGTGATTTAAGCGCGTTGTTCCATTAATGTATGTGCTCTGTTCTGTTCAGTTCATAATTATGCCTATTACTCAGTCACAAGATATTTATTTCTTCTCTATGAAATAAATCTGTCTTCTTGATAACTTTCAAACTAGAAAAAGAAATGAGAAGAGAAAAATATGTCCTTTTGAGTCTTCAAGAGTCAGATATACATATAACAACGGCTGATCAAATTCTGTGCTAGTATATCCATGACCTGCATTTATTGAGCCAGTTCTCTCCCTTTTTGTTCTCGGTCTCGTTTTCAATGTCTTTTAAACTTGTTTCTGTGTGATTTTAAACCATTAAAGGACTGATTGATATATAATTTAAATGAGCATTTGGATGGATTTTAGTGAAATTGTATTGTAGTGGAATTAAAATAAAAGTATTTAAAGTGTATTTTAGGCCAAATCACTGTTCCTCGATCCAAATGGATCGATTACAATTGTTTCCCGAACAGCACCTAAAATTCGTATGTGACTCCAAAGTGTAGAAAAAGGGACTAATCGCAAAATTGAATTATTTAGGATGTAATGTAAACCCAAATCCAGACACCAAGCCTTACACTTACAGGACCAGTATAAAAAGTCAACGGTACGAATTAATGTGTTTTCAGACCAAATCGGATAGATGTATAAATGCGTAATTAATATTTGGTGCGTTTTAGATTTAATTAGAATTTGCTATATCTTGACACAGTGAACATAGACGGTTTTGCAATAATAATTACCTAAATGTGAAGTTTTACCAAATATGTGCAATATAGGTGACATAAATTCAGGGATTTATCAATTACGCGAAAAAAGAAAAAAGATAAACATCAAAAATTGATATTTGTTAATGTTGAACCACTCTAAGCTCCACCGTACATACATTTTAAATCATTTATGCATAATCAAACAACAAATCACTGTCAAATTCTATTTCATTACCCGAATAAAGAAGTACATGGATGAAGTAGAGCCTGATAACGTCTGTTTCCAGTTGAAGAAAAAACACAAATATTGAATTAATTAATTCGTAATAAATTTAGAGACTTTTAAAAATGGAAAAGATATCATTGTCTATTCAAGTAGTGTACTCCAAGGCATTATTTTTGCCTAGAACCATAGTGCAGATATTTTAACAATAACTCTGTTTATCACTATTTTTTCAGTTAACTTTTTAGTTTAATGAATTTTATTTAATAAAAAGATCGTCATGTAAACGTGTAACTTTTTAAACAAACTAGCTGGTTTGAGAACATAATCAAGTTAGTTTGTTGAAAAAAAATATATAACTAGCTACCAATTAATTATTTTCTTTTTTAGTCAATTGGTCGATTATTTATTTGAATGCATGGAGAAATATTATTAATTTATGACTTTGGGACCATTTAGCAATATCACCTTACATATTGCTTTGTTGTTTGGTGCATATATTCATGTGGTACATTTACATTTGTTGGTGTAGAAGTTGGTATTGGATTTTAGTCAAGCTACTGATTTGTATAGAATTTGAGTGATCTTTTTTAATTGAAATTTAAATTTTTATGTATAAAATATTTAATTTGAATGGGGAGATAATTACTTTAGCGGTACGACAAACAGTGCATAAAAGAACTTGTGTGAGATGCTTAATTTGGGTTTGTGTTATGGCCAAATGAGATCAAAGATTCAGCAAACAATGGACAAATATATGCAATTTGCCACTCAAACTTGTAACTTAGTGTGATTTACAGTTTTGCACCTTCATGTTTTTAAACTTGGTTTGCTCGAGGAGGGGGAGGGCCGCAAATAAGCGTCAACTTACCAATTGACCAGACCAGAGAGTATACCCACCCTAGGAACGTCCAGTGCGTCCCGGGCTAAAGTCACTTATGGTTAAAAAAACGAATTTAAATTTTAGAGTCATTCAGGCAAAAAGGCCAATTGGATTGGAGTCTGAAATTTAATGGAGCAAATTGCATGTATATATATATATCAGGTGCCAAATTGCAAAAAGATCCAAACTTTATGGTAAAGTTGCACACATAAAAACTTTATATTTATTTTTGACCAAATAATCGAACTTTGGGGCACATTGATTTTTTTCCATATTGAATTAATACTAATTCCGCTGAGTGTGTTAATATGAGATACATGGTTTTACCATATGATCATAAAAAATATGCTTTTTAGACTACCTGTACCTTTTTAGACTCTTATAATTAATCTTGTCTACCTTAATTAATTAATCCAGTAGATGTTCTGAACAAAAACTAAGAGCTTTGAAAACCTGTTTCACTTTCATGCCGCTGAATCTCCACATTGATTATCCACTAGTAGATACAATTAACATACTCCTAAGTCATAAGTACTTATTTGGTCTTCAAGTGGAAGACTACTAGTCTCTACATTACAGTCTCTACATTACAATGCAGAAAAGGAAAACCTTTATTTATTGAGAATATATAATTTTAAGAGAGACCTTACATCACATAGTATTTGATTAGTTATTAGTGACTACAAATGCATGTTCAAGCTACAAGTTTTGTAAGTGACATCTAATAGCTTTTGGAGTTACTATACCATGCCCACATAAAATATCTCATAAACAAACAATCATCATACTATAAATTTATGTAAAAATGAACTACATATGTTTGAGCTAATCCCTATCAAATTAAGGTGATTGGTACGTCTCATTCTTGAAATGAACACTAGGCCCAACCCTTTTAATCACCTCTTAAAGTTGATGTTATCTTACTTGAATTGGAAAAATAAGCACTGGATAATGTGTACATGTCCTCCAATCTTCCAAGGCAATCAAACGAACCAAAACCGCTCATTCATGTTGTCGCCATGCTTTCTCACTTTCTTCTTTCCAAATCAAACACATTTGCGATCTAATTTCGTGTATAATTGGTAGAACCAACTAATACGGTAGTTGATACCGAATAGAGTAATTTTTCGTATCACATACTTTTAGTGTGGAAAGAAATTTAATTTTGATACATTTGTCTACAAACCTCGAACTCTATATGTAATCTTTCGAAAAAAAAATTTTGAATAAAATTTCTATGCATCGAACTTGCTCAAGAGCGATCAATTATATACAAATAAATTTCTTCAAACGAATTAAATTATCCAAGTTCAAGCACTTAACTACTCGTCTCAGTATAACATAAAATAAAATATAATCATCTAATTAAGTGACTAATAAGGTCACGTAATTAAGTACACATGAGCTAAATTAAATTCCCTACACGAAACCAAAATGGTTATGAAAACCACTAGCTAGCCCATCATGCCTTATGATCTGATAGTCTCCACCACATATACAAAGTTACACATTAATTAAGGCAGAAATGTGTCGATAAAAGTGTGGTTTAGAGAAAAATCAGCACCAAACTAAGCTTAACTTTGTAATTATTGTTGTTAATACAGTGTATGATCGGACAAATCAAGCTTGTTTGATGGTGGTTGTTGAAAGAAAAACATAGGCATTGTGCTGTCATGTGATATTTAACAACAAAATCACTAACACATGACCCAAATTAATAATTTAGTTTGGTGGCTTACAATGGAGGGCCCGTTGCCGTGTTGAAACCTTGGTACCAAAATAATTGAGTAACATTTTAATTGTTGGATTAAAGTACACACAATTCTTCATAGTACCATAATTCTTAATACCTTTTTAATCAAGCAAGCGCAATAATGGTATCATTAAGAAAACGTTACACGAAAGATTGTTCGTACCAAACTGCCAGGATAGTTTTGGCTTAGTAGCTGGTTGTGAACTCCTTTAAGTTTTTGTGGGCGGACGTTTCTTATGGATTTCAAGAAATTTTTCACTTGCCGGTTAAGAAAATAAGAAGTAGAGAATTGGCTTGGAGAAAAATCAAAATCAGAACTTGTACCTAAGCGGTACATTGGTTGGTGGTGGTGGAGGTGTTGGAGACACCTATCATTTGACCCTGATGTGCTTTGTTACCTATTATTGAATTTCAATTCCAAAAACTTTTGCATGTATTGTACTAACTGCAAACAACTGTATATATAACATACTACACATTTATTTTCGAACATCTTAATAAGACTTTCAATATTAATAGGTGATATGTTTATTTTCAACCGTCTATTTATAAAAGTTTCAATATTAATAGATTGTTTACAGTCAAATAAGACTTCTGTTAATTCATTATTCACAAGTTCCCATATACAATTATAAACTGCTTAATTTACTATTTTACTCACATAAAATTAAGTCGTGTTTATCTTTTAAAAAAGACTTCGTCAAAATTTTATACAAAATTATTGGTTATAAGCCTAGTTATAGTAATAAATATGTAGATTCTATTTCCAAACCTCATAAGTTTTTTGATACAAACTATAGTCACAACATCTATATTAGTGTTGTTTCCCTCAATCATTTATCTTCATCAATTATTCTTTTTATACAAGGCTTGAGCCCGGCCGAAGGAGCTCAAGCTCAAGCTCAAATATTGTAGTTCGAGCTCGAGCTTGAATTTTAGCCCGTTCTCTTAACGAGCTGACTTGAGCTTAGACTCGTTTAAAGTTTGAGTTTGAGTCGAGATGTCAAATATTCAGTTCGGTTGACTCAAATAACATCACTAATCAATATATCACTAATGTACCAACTACATACCGACAATCAAGCTGGTTCGTTAGCACCTCTAAAACGGGCTATAGCCTAGAACAATTTATGTAGTGTGTGAGGGATAGATCTATGGATAACAGTTCCAAAGCCAGGTAGGGCCATCTTTTCTCCGTACATTGTCCTGGATACCCTTTACACGTACCCCACCACTTCTTACATCAATTAACATAATTAAATTAGTCTTTACACCTATATACTTCTTCCGTGTTATATTGAAAGTTCCGTAAAATCAAACATAAAATTTAAGAAAAAATTAATAGGAAAAGGTAATAAAGTATTAATATAATTGAATAAATTAGGAAAAATAATGAATGAAGTATGAGAGATAATGTATAAAGTAGAATATATATTTTTTATTTAAAGAAATGAGACTTTCCATTCGGAACGGAGGGAGCATAATTTTAATTTATTAAAACTACAAATTATGTCATGATATCATAAATTTTGATTCATTAGTTATAGAGCACTCTCTCATCCGATTTTATTTTTCCTTAACCCAGACACAAATTGTAAGATAAAATTGAAAAAATAAAATTATAAAGAGGAAGTAGATTATATAAAGCATAAAAAATAGCAAAAATAACATAGGAGATAGAGATTTTTCATATAAAATATATTAACATGAAATTTAAACGGACTAAAATAAAGTACGAAAGGATGATGAAACTGTGATATATGATAGATATTGTATAATTTTAAAATTTTACATTGGAATTATATAAACATATAAACCATTTTACTCGATTGCAATTAAATTTCTACGTAAATAATATTTTATTTATATTTGAATAGATTTTAGTTAACACCTCTTTACAATCACGAATATTATACACACCCAACATAATTCTATCACCCCCGCCCCCCCCAAACCCATCCCCTGAAACTTTTATAAATCCCAAGCTTCCCACCACTTCCATTCACATATTTCACACTTCCAACCCAATTCCTTTTCTTCATTTCTTCTCCATCAAGACACTCCAAGAGTGTACAACAATTGGTGCATAGCGTGCACCTCTGATGAGGGAATTGGAAAATTCGAACGATCTCGATCTTCTACTCTTCTCTAATTTCTCCCAGTCCTTAATCATCACATGGAGAGTCCACATGTTTATCATCACGGTGGCGAATCACGGCCATCGCTCGGCTTCCCGCTCGGAACTGCACTTTTGCTCGTCGTGATTTTCAGCCTCAGTGGGATTTTCTCCTGTTGCTACCATTGGGATAAGCTTCGCCGTACTCTCTCTCTTGATGCCGATCTAGAAGGCGCGCAGGACCACCTCGCCTCGCCGTCGAAGCTCAAGGCCTCGACCACGGTATATTTTTATCACTATCTAAAAGATCAAACTTATCAAGAATTTTGAAAACTAAAACTAATTTATGTAAATTCTCATTACAAATAGTATGAATAGTAAGTTAGTGGTAAAAAAGGGTCGTGTAGTGGTGAAATTTTGTAATTGGGCGAGTTACTATTGTACTCTCACGGGTTATACATTTACAACAGTGGTTACTCCTTTTAAAATTAAGCACTCCATTCAAAGAATGAAACAGCTTTACTCATGTATGTACTTTCACTAATGTCTGGGGGCTAATTGTTGAAAATTGGAGGGTCAAGGTAATATCTGAGGCTTAATTGCACTCATTTAACGAAATTTCGGTTATTTCAGGAGTTAAAATGCTGAGTAATACCACTTAGATACCGTTTCATATGGAATCGAATCAAAATTAATTGGTGATAGACGGTTGAATCTGAAATATAAATTTTCATTTAAACACTCCATTTGAATAATTATTAGTTGTGCATTATAATATCACACAACTATGACAAGTTCGATTTTTTAAATAAAATAAAATTATATGAGCACATTTCGGTCGAAATGTTAGTGAGCTAATGAGATGTTTAAATTTGTATTAACAGGACATGAAGCAGCAAAAGAATGAGAGTTTGCCGGTGATTATGCCAGGGGATAAGATAGCGAAGTTCATTGCAATGCCGTGTCCGTGCCAGCCACCGCGAGAGGGCCAGGTTATCATCGAGATCCAAAAGCCGCCACCGAAGCCGCCCAGAATCGCCGCACCACTTTAATGATCCATCAATCGCCGTCCGGCTTTATGGGCCCACAGTACTAGTGAAAGTCAGAGATCAGTTACTTGTAGCAATTTAATTCCTCCATCCATGTATATAAACTACTACGTCCCAAATTTCCATTAATCTTGTTTTTTTCCTAATTTCCACCTAGACCCATACCTATATTAATTTTTATAATTTCTCGGATAAATGTGAAAAATCTCCATGTACTTCAATTACATACCTCAGTTTGAGTTAATGCAGAGTTGTTATGTCAGTTGCCAGATTTTATACTTTTTTTAGTAAATCAGATGAATTTGCAAATGCATATATAATATATTCAGTTGAACTCATCTCAAACTTATCAATCAACTAATCTGATTAGAAGCTAACTTCCATCTTATCAGATTCCCATAAAAAGTTGGGTTTGCAAAAAAGAAATTCCCAAACAAAAATGGATGACTCGAACTGTTAACTTATTTATTAGAGGTGAAATGTATTACCAATTGAGTTGTGATTTATTATTATTTAAATTTACAAATTGCAAACATTTTATTATATTTTTGCCAATGCAATTCCAATTGATATCTTTAAGACAAGTTGAATTGACATATGATTGTGTAGATACATCGAACTGCTGGAGATGAACTCTAGATGGTTGATCGTAACCAAAGATCAATATGGTCCAGCCAAGTTCAAGTCATACTATAAAACAGTGTGAAAAGGCTTGTAAGTTGTACCAGTTCAAAAAGAGGGGGAATTTATTGGTGCGCAAAAGATTCCATTCCTTAGTACAGAAAGCAACCTATGATGCGCATTGTGATCTTTTGGTACGAGCAGAGGATTCTATTCAACTATTTCCACTCACGGTAGTTTTGGGATGTTTACCTTATTCGAGCCCAATTTTTCAAAACAATTTGTGAATTAATTTGAACGGTACTTGAAGTCAGACACTCGGCTCATATCATTAATATAAGCAAATATATATGTAGTTCAAACTAAAAAACACACCAAAACTAGAAACACACCAGTACTATGTAAATTACGATCTATAAGAATGGTTCGGTTGGTAACTAGGGGAGAAGAATGGATTTTTTGTCATAAGTTCAAATTTCATGAGCCTATGAGATTTAAGCCTTATAAGTCAGGATTAATTGATTTCAATCTTATCACGTGGGCTTATTGAATATATTTAATGTACATCTGAAGGGTAGAGATTATAACTTCAAATATCACTAAAAGAAAATCGAGTTCAAAATGAAAATTACGTTGAAATTACATAAAAATGCAGCACTTGAATGAGCTTTGATATATTTGGTCTAACACATAAATGTGTTTTGAAATGCCAAACCTATATAGATTTGTCCCAACGAGCATTATACAAGTCAATCGAGCCATATTCGACTCAATAGATACCTAGCTTCAAACATATCTACAACTCAGGTTGATTAAGTCCAGCTAAAGACATGTTAAATCTAGATATTCACATCTCACCACTCAAATCACCATATATGGCACTATGTGTCACTTCATGAAATATTACACTGCACCTAGATATTCTATTGTGGAGATTAATCAAGAAAAATATTGAAAGTGGAACTTACCAGAACTGTGGGCTTTCCATAATGGGAAATAATGGGAAATCATTTGAAATATCATGAAAAATAGTGGTCCAATTACTATATATTTAAGAACTATAGTACAATTACGAGTCCTAAGAAACCATTGACCAGCATATATATATGAGCTAATCTTATCAGATGGTTGACAGAATATGATACAAATGCTCCCTAATAATTTAATTAACTTCCATGCGTATGGATATACTCTAGCTGTCTAGCATGTACTATGTTTTACATTCCCAAAGGGATTATGTTATGTATGAAAAACATCCCATTACAAAATTTAAGAACAAATCTTAAGCAGTACATGCATGTTTTAGAACATGTCAGGCACTTTCACCAATTATTAAAGAATAAAGTAGTATTAGCATCAGATTCGTATTAATTATCTTGTCAATTGTCCTTGACGCTTCTAATTCTGATTAATTTTTCCAAGTGACGACAGAGTATAAAGTTTAAATTTGCTGACGCTACGATTTCAGGTTCAAATTAAAAGGTGTTTTTCAGTGATACCATCACTTGCGATGAAAACGACGATATATGTATTGAACAGCTAATTAAGCACCTTTTCTCACCATTCTTCTTTTGTTTAAATTAAAAGTATACAAGATTATTGTACGATACAATAATGCATCACATTACAAAATAAGATTCAAAGAGGTTAAGGGGTTGTTTGGAAAAGTATTTAAATCAGTTCATTTGACGCGATGAATAGTGATTTGGCCTAAAATACAATTCAAATATCCTCATTTCAATTCCATTCTAAATACAATTGCACCAAAATCCATTCAAATGTTCATTCAAATTCTATACCAATTAGCCCCCAAAATGTTATTGTCATACGAACCATGTGTGCTCTTTTTTTCCTTTTGAAATACAGTTACTTTAAGTTTGCATGCTTGTCGTAAAATAATTTAGGATTAATGATACATTTGAAAGATTTTACTTTTACACACAAATGAATAAAAAGTGTGTGCGTATGTGTGAGCTATATGCAATCCTTGAGGTGATGAGATTTGGTGTGGCAATTCGACCATTACCATATTACATCGTTAGTTCGTCGGTTTCGGTTTATATATGTTTGGTGTTTGGTTTTGATTGGCTGACAGATTTTCTTCATTCTGTTCACGAGTCCTGTATTTTTCCTTTCTTACAAATTTAGTCCCCATAATTCTTTCTTATTTGCAATCAACTCCTGTGTCATATTTTCACTTAAGTCTCCGAACTTATTTTCTTCCTCACAAGTCACAACGTTTAAATTGAAGAAATAGAAAAGGGGAATCACATCTTATCAAGAGAAAAGTTGCACCAAATCAGTATAATGAAGCATAATGACTTTGGTGACCACTTGGTTCCCTGACCTAATTTCACTGTGCACTAATTTCAATTTTTTTCAGAGCTTCTGCTGCATGAATTTTTCTTTTTTCCTCTCTCTAGTACAAGTCATTTGTACTCTCTCCACAATTCTATCTGCAATCATTTCTAGCTTTCCCTTTTGTGCCTAGTCCTCTACAGTACTTACAAGTTACAATACACTTCTTGCAGCAATCATGCATGTATGATGTATCAATGCCACTTATGAATTTCTAAGACTAAGGTCGCACCAAAGAAATAGAAGACGGATCAATATTATATGCGTGTAACATTTTCATATTGGGATTCTTCCCCAAGAGAAGAAACCGACGGATGAATATGCATCGGCTAACTTATGGTGCAATTTCTACGAATCAGGATAAGGGGTTAGCTATTTGTACTTTTATTGCATGACACTTATACAACAATACTTATACAATTTAGTATTCGGGTTTTACCTTTTCCTTTTTGTACAACCTAAAAATGAAAACCACATAGATACTATCTAATCTACATACTGAATGGAAAATTGAAAATGGTGGAAGACATAAGACGGAAAGTTGTGGCTTTGGGTTTGCAATTTGCGAGAAAGTACGGATGATAAGTAGCCGAACCAGCCAGAGGGCCCATGTACAATTTTTTTTGGATTGGGCCATTGTGTCTATAAAACTTTGTTTGGGCCCAATTTTGGAATAAAAGATCACATGGGAATGGGACAGTTGGTAGTGGGTGATTAGTGCTATCTAATCTACTAATGATCATGTCATTTTACCATCATCTCGTTTCGCTTTATGTTTCAATACCTCCAAGCATAAGTTTCAAAACCTTAATAATTTGCATCATTACTCACTCTACTAATTTAGTTCATATATGGCAGACGAAGAATTTAAGTCATCGCATATCGGATCAATTTGGACTCATGTTTCTCTTTTACTATGTGCAGCGTGCTTGAGAAAACAGGTTGCGTGAACGTGTTTGTAACACTTGCAAAAGGTAAAGTTTACATATGTTATCAAAACCTAATGAACATATTGTAATTGTAAATTGACATCTCATGTCTTAATCCTTGTACGAGCATGTTTTAAGTGCGCAAACAATGGTTCACAACGTGTCCATATGTTTGAAAACGAGGCCGAGGATGCAAAGATATATGATTATGGAATCTAGTAATGCGAATAAATTCAGGTGAACAATTGTGTCAAGATTGATGAGCTAGCTAGCAATCTTGTTTGAAGTGAGGTTTGGTGATCCTTATGTGCAAATAAAATGTTGGTCTAGATATAGCATATAAGGAGTTAGTGTGGAGGAAGTGATTCCAGAAACACATACTATCGAGGGGATATAAGGGGCATGTTTGGAGGGTGAACACTTCTTTAGTTCTAAATCGCCTTAAAGTATTGAAAGTTTTTTCGCACATCCAAGAATTGTCGTGGATTCACCCCATCCCTATATAATATTGGAATAAACGTTTAGTTAACTTGTAAACCTATTTTGTGTATTTACATTTTTGCCGCGTATATAAGAATTGTGGGATCGACTCGCACCAACTAAGTAGAAAGCAACATGCAACCTATGGGAAGAACGCTCCATTATTCTTTGAGAAGATAGGTCCAGGCAGGACATTGCCAGACTAAGCACTGATAGGATTTGCAGAATGTTTACGAAGTGAAATTAGGTTCCTGTCCACAATCGATCGGAAAAAGACCTATAGCTAGATTAGATTGGATAATGTGTGGCCAACTAGCTAGAATATTAATAATGACAATAATAGAGATGAGGTGAGATCTCAATTCAATCCTGCACGAATATTATTTCTTAATCACTCCGCCCAAAATAAATTTTTAGTTCTACATTATTTTTTTTCACCGTACAATTGTTCTATTAATTTTACTTTACCATTCACGTGAACAAACACGTATTATATTGAAATGGATTTTAATTTCTCGTATTGAAAAAAATAATACTAATGATACATTTGGGTGGAGGAATAATAGTATATATTATTAGTTGTTTCTACTATCATCACCATGATCTTCAAATCCTAGTGGAAATCATACATACTCAAGTTAGGTACAATATTGTATGTGTACGGATTGTCCAACATAATTTAAAACTACATAATAATACAAAATGCGGATCTAATCACCAAAAAGACATTATTTTTAATACTTGTTGATGATACAAAAATAGTGGACATAGTGTTGGCACGTATTTGCTATACGATAATACGAAGGCCTGTGTGGAGAAAGCATTGCAAATAGTTGGGGAAGTGTGAACCACTAGAAATGGGTGTGTCCGAATGAAACTTTCTCTTGTAAAGACTCTTGGAGATATGAAGGTAAAACACTGGAATTGAATTTCGAAATATCAAACATCAATTCAAAATATCAAACATACAAGATTAAATGAAGTATTTTTTTTTTATGAACGGACTACTGACAGTGTCGTATGTGTAACAAAGTTCACTATAATAAATTGGCGTGACAACCTATTAACCAGTACAAAGGTCATGACAGGATGAAATCATGAAATACCATATAATATAAAGATCGAACTCTACTATTTGTGTCTTTTACATGAAATATAAATATTAAAGTACAAGATTCACGATGGATGATTACTATCAGTAGTCAAGCTATCAAAGACCCCGTTGGAAACTTTCAAACACGGTAGATACGCGCAAGAAACATTGTGGAAAATCCACTGGGACTAGGTTTGATTAGTAACAGTTGAAATAATTACAAATTAGAAGATAATCTTCTTTAATTAAGAGGTCCTAATAGTTTCAAACAAGGTACTAATTCAAATTGTTGAGAAGCCAACAGTGGAGTCAGGTCAGATTTTAATAAGGTTGTATATATAGTGGATGAATAGGATTCCCAATGCTATAGCAGTAACTATTCCACATTATTATATAGGAGTATAAAAGTAGCTGGTTAGCTTTAGTTCCTGAGTTTTAATTAAAGTTTGTTAAGCTATTTTAAAATTGGTATGCATATATTCTGATTATGTTCGATGCTTGTCATGCTCAACACATTTGTTTTGTGGTATCTTTGTTGGAGATGCTAAAATATGTGCTTATGTGATGTTTCTTGTCCTTGTTCAAGGGTTCAAGCATATGTAGTTAGGCAAGTAGGGTTTGAAAAATTGTGCTGTTTAGATAAATAAAAATATATTTGATTGAAGATACATTCTTTAAAACAAATTTCAAATTGAATGAGTGTAAAATTCGGATGATAATGAATCCAATAATAATAAAAAAGTATTAGGTGTATTTATTTTGAAAATGATATTTAAATAAACGACCCGCCTTAAAATTTGTTGGAACCCGTTGGACAAAGATATGTTGGTGTGTGAAGAGCGAACAAATATATCACTCCGGGAGCAAGTTATGGCAACAATGTTTTTCCTAATATTTAGACCTTCACCAATTAACAAGTGGTTGTAGGTATTTTTGTTGGCATATTGCCTGAGCTATGAACTCATCGTAGATTCTTACGTGCTATGACTCATTGTATATTCTCATTACAAAGCATATCATGAATCAAGGAAAAAAATGGAAAAATGCTGTATAAATTTAAGAAAAAATAAATCAAGGAAAAAAAATGGAAAAATGCTGCATAAATTTAAGAAAAAATATGCTGGCTATGGGGTTCGAACCCATGCGCACTTATGTGCAGAAGATCTTAAGTCTTCCCCCTTAACCTCTCGGGCAAACCAGCTTGTTATGCTAAAAGTGTTTAACAACGTATCTATTTAAACACTTTGGACTGTTAAAATTTGTATGAATTGAAGTATAATATTTTTATGTTTAAAACATTTTCTAAGTAATCTGTGATATTTAATTATATCACCCCGTTTGATATAGTAACTTTCATTCTTTATTTGATTAACAAAAAACATAGAAAGGGTTTTAATCCAATAGTTCATTATTTTGTACCTAACAAACAATAAAAAGAATATACTACCTTCAAACTAATTTCTCTCAATTTTCAGTAAAAGTAGTACTTAAATACTTAATTTTAATCAACATTATGTTGGAAAATTTTACTTCGCACGCAGAGATTTAAATCAACTTTTAATAAAACCTAACGGTTGGCTGGTATTAACTTTTCCGTTAACTATTGTACATGTGTAACCTAATTTCGTTTAAATTCGTTTGTCCCGTGATAGACTTGGGCAAGTTGAGTGACCAACAGGCGAAAGTAATTGGCCCATTATGAGAAACTTTCATTTGGGCTAGGGTGGCATGAATATTCCCCATTATATACCTAGGAGGCTAGGAATTAGGAAGATTAAAGATTGGGCTTTTCATGCGGGCTGTTTACTTTAGGTTCCATTTTCTCATCTACACAATTAGAAATGTGAAATATGTGATTTGATAACCCAATACTAGATACGACTTACTCAACAAATGAACAATTTTTGGGCACACGAAGCAATCAACAATTCAATTCTCAACAGGTGAGCAATTTTGCCAAAAAACCAATCAATTCAAACAGATGAACCAAGGTGGGAACCAAACAAAAAGGTCGAATAGAAAAAAGTACGATCTCCATCCTCAGCTATCCGAGAATGTATGAAGAGTTTGGACTTTTAGATAGATGTATGGACATTATTGTAGAATGTTCATAATACATACAATCGGGCCTGACAAGCAGTGAATAGGAAGATGAATTGAGCGAGAAAAAACTGCTGAATTGATAGACAGGACACCGGACATTAAAGGTATGAAGGAGAAATAAGCATGAAAAGAGAAAATCTCATACATCACCGCAGTTAATACGAAAAATAAATATGCAACAGGTTGAGTTCTTATTGAGTTAAATGGATCTGCATTTTGTCCCATACATACATACAAGGTGGTTGTGGACCATTAACATTTCAGAATAAAAATGACTCAATTATGGACCTGTTCTGTGCAGATTCTAGGATCAACATTTGCTCTGCCTCTACTCTAGGTGAATGGTCATGGTCAGAATCCAATGATTCTGACTAGATGAGAAAAAGGAAAACAATACTGGTACATTGGAAAGATTCTAAATGAAGAAAACTCATTGACAGCATAGTAATTCAGTTATCAGTTGAGAAACCAGTGATTTTATGTTCCATGGGCATCGTTGTCTATAAGCATCTTCCGTCATAGCCTGCATTTATGAACAATGCTTGTTTCACATCCTCTGGTTCTGGGATATACTGATTCTCAGCAACCTGATAGTAGAAGCAAAACAAATGAGAACTGTGTTAGTGGAGTTGTAATTACAGATATTACAACTAATTAATGCAACCAATTAAAATAGAATTCGAGCATAAAGCACATAGGTGTTGCTAGAAGACCAGAAGTTCTCTTTAATCACCTCAGAGCAAGAAGCTTTTACTGAAAATCCATTGAAACAACTGATAACACATTGTTCGACTTCAAGCCCTAGCATATCCAGGGTGCCAAGAGTTGATAACATTAACCCTGGCTTTGTGGGACAAGATACTTCAATCCTTGTTTCTTGATCTCTCCTTTCTACATTAAACTGAAGAAAATATACACAAGTAACACATTGAGTATAATTGACATTCACAACGTTTGGGTGTAGTTACACAAACAGGCCTTAGTGATTGAATCATGCTGAGCCTGAGTGACAGTCACGAAGTCATGAGAAAAGTATGACCACTACAAGCGTACCTTCGCAGTGTTTTTCCTTACCACTTCATTCGGCTTCAGCTCTGTTGTGTGAGGGCCTATGAGGCTAATCTTGCTCATATTGTCATCAATACCCTCTAAACGCAACTCATCAATCTTATAAAGTAGCTCCCTCAGGTAATCTATAGTGTCCCCAACTATAGACGTTCTGTCCATCTGCATTAAGTTTATAACTACATCAGTAAAACATCATGCTTTCCGAGAAGAATTCAAACTATTTTGATGTTTATCAGGAAAAACTCAATCAATACTTTCAGCTTAACGCTTCTAAGACAAAACTTAAGTTTTCTAAAGCTTCAAGCCTTCAAAACTCAATTTCTCGACTTCTTTCACAAAGCTACTAACTAGTGCAATGTCATGCATTCCCCGATAATATAACATTTGTTCACCAGGAACCACGAACATAAATAAATCATCCTTCAGTTCGCAATGCACATTTCTAACATAGTCGAAACTAAAGCTTCTCCACTGCTTTCTAAACATTTCACTACATTTCCAACAAACTTGAACCTCTACATAACGAAAACATATCTAAAAATGCAAAGTTGAACATCCAATTATACCTTACTAATTTTCGGCACAATCGATCGCAGCATCGAAAGCCGATCATTCAATCTCTTTCTCCGTCTCCTCTCCGCCATCAAATTCTTCGAGCAATGCCTAATCTCACCATTCTTCTCCACATTTACACCATCATTCTCCTCCACATTCTCAACCTTAGAAACATACCTGCCCGTCCCTTCAACATTCATCAAACCATAACAGTACTCTTCTTGAGCTGGTTCACAAATCGAACCCAAATCAGGTGAAGTTAACCCGTACAAGCAATTGGGGTCGTACATTGAGCTGAGCTCTGGCGGAATGAGGTGGAAGAGAGAAGGATCTGGCAGAAGAACCGAATCTAGGGTTTGTTGGGTTTGTTCAATTGGGTTATTGAAGGTCCAACAATTGGGGAAAAGCTGCTCATTTGAGAAGGGATTGTTCCAATTGGTGTTTTCAGGAACTGGATTTGTGATTACTGACTGGTCTATGAGACTGTGTTCACTGAATTCTTCCATTGTTTTCTTCTTCTTCTTGTTTCTCGAACTAGCTTGAAGATAGCAGAAATCTAGCAGAGAAGCAGAATTTACATTTGAGGAAGGCTAGTTTTGTTCTGTTGCGAGGGAAATATCAAATAATAATGGGTGTATGTATATTGCACACACCACCGCCCCAAACTTATCATAAATTACCGAGTTTGCAGATTACTAACTTCCCGACCCGACATTATCAAGACTTCTGTAGCACGAGTTTATGAAATCAACGAATTTATTTTTTCTTAATAAGCATGTACGTGAACGTCAAGGCCGGCCCTGGCCATGCAGGATGTTCAGTCGTATGGGGCCCATCTTTTTTGGATCCCGACCCAGAACCATAGTCTATATAATTTAGTAAAAAAAGTTTACTCTTTCCAATTAACAAAGTAGAACTAGAAGATTTATAATACAAATGGACGTGCGCTAACAATGGAGAAAAAAGGAACTGAATCAACGGAGCATAATCTTTCCATTAGTTCAGCAGATGGACAATGAGTCTGTCTATAATTAAGCCGATATATAGAAAGAAGAAATCTAGGATGCTCACAAAATAATTTGATTTATTTATATCTTTATTTTTTCCTCCGTATAAAAGCTAGTGTATTTATTTTTAGTTAAATGTTTTGGGCTAGGAGAAAATATCTATATTAATGAAACATGGGAGTATGTTATTTACGATTGAAATTATTATTGTATTTTATTACAATTATAACAATAAAAAATTAATGAATTTATCATCAAATACATCTTCAATTCTAGTTTCGTTCTTTATCATTAGCGAATGTCTTTCTTATATTTTCAACTAATTACCTTATGTTTAGTCACTAATTATTATTTTATTGTTCCATTATAGATTTTCCTTTGACAATAAATTGAAGGAAGAAACCCGTCGATTTCTTGTTTGTTACTTTATTGAAATTATTAATATGTTTTCTAAAACTAGAAAAATATGATAATATTTGAAAGATAATTTTAATATTTTATTTAAAATTTTGTTTTGGTATATACATAATTGGTTATATATGAAATTTATATTTTTAATTTGATGTAAAATTGATTGAGGCTCAATTTTAAAAGTTCGCATGGAACCTCACATTTTCCGGACTTAGTCCTGGTGAACGCCTAGTTGGTATTATTTGATAAACTACTATTCTACCAGCAAGCTTTGCTAAAATAAGCTTAAGAATCTAAAAATAATACTTCAAACATGATCAATTCTAATTGTAGCACATGAAAGAGATTATGAAAAATACTTCGAATCAATCCTAATTGTGGCACAGAGACATTTCATAAGATAGGTCACACTATGATCAGTTTTTAGTATTATTATTATTAGAATATCTTACAATAGTTAGGTTTCCTAAATGCTATTAAGAAATTCAATGCCATATATTATAACTTGAAATAGTGTACTAAACATTCAAGATATGATAGTTATGATTTTAACTATGTTTAGGAAACATGACTTTCATGTTTTTAAATAATTTGGCATATCATGTGTATGGAATTTTCACATATAGTCTGTTAATCCATTTGTTGGATTAACTTCAAAATTTTATTTTTCCCTAATACCCCTGCTAATATTAAAAGTGAGTTTACTCAGAAACTCAATGTATGTTAATCAAAGGAAGGACAAGTACCTTTGGACTTTCTTTTATACTTGATCATAAGAAAGTTGATCTCCTTGATGACATTATGATCAAAGGAAGGACAAGTACCCAGAGCAATTCTTCCTTGGCTCAGGTGTTCTTTAACCTCCAACATAATTCTAGATTTCAGATTAGTCCGAGTATTTTTGCTTGGATCATTTGGCATGCTAGGAACACTTTCATTTTTTAACATAAGAATATCAATATCATGAGTTTATATAGGAAATTTATAAGTACTAAGAAGGATCTTGCTGTTCTTTAACCTGATAAAATTACTAGATTTAGTATGATAAATTGTAAATGGACACCTCCTCAAAGTTCTCCTTATTGTATTGTATTAACATTGATGGCTCTGCTCTTGATAATCTTGACTTTGCTTGCACGGGATGCATCATTAGAGATAAGTCAGGAAAGTTTGTTAGAGCAGCTTGTTCCTATTTGGGAGTTACTTGCAACAATACTGCATAATTGCAGGATGTTAAACTTGGAATCGGGATTGTTGAACAAATTAGAATAAATGATTATGTGATACAAACTGATTCTCAATATGTTTGTAATTGTATTAACAGGAACCAGGAGCCGGCTTGAAACCATCTTCATCTAGTGGAGGAAATTAGAAGAAGCTTGGCTCATGGTGGGAACAAGAATCTGCTATGGGCTTACAGGGAAAACAATGGAGCTGCAAACCTTTTGGCTAAAATGTGAAGTGGTTTTGATTTTGACAATTATGTAACTTTTGAATGTTTTGATTCCCACCCGTCGAACTTTGTGAATCTTAGAATTAGTTTTAAAATTTGGGATATGTGCCTTTCGTGGCTTAGTTTGTATCTAACTAACGAACTTGGGACGATTATTCAACGTAAGGTTCCCCTACGTTTGACTAATCCGTTTTTGTAAGCCGTTTTAGTAGTTATGTGAAGTTATTTTAAGTTTTAAAAAAATTAAAAAATTCAACATATAGTCTTTTGAATTTTTAAACAAATGGAAGAGGTAGGACTTCAAATTTTCATGGACGCATATTCCATTTCTGATGTTGGTTAACTTGCTTCCATTGATGCGTTCCCCTCACTATCCTTATCCTGGTGCCTTGTTTATCTAGTGGATTTATCCGTATCAGATCCGTTATAAATAAATCGGATAATGAATGAACCTTTTCTTCATCTGTTTGATTCGGTCAAACGAATAGCACTATAAAAGAAAACAGTGAAAATCGCGACGGAAGAAATTCGTAGAGAATTTAGTGACGAATTGCTAATGATAGCAACATATAGCTATCCATAGCAAACCTCCACGACCTTGTATAGAAATTTGTTTTTTTCCAGCTCCATTGTATTCTACTTTACTGTATCTCCCTCAACAAGATCGATCAACCTTTGCGGTCTGATCATATTGTCCATACGGCTGTTGGCTGAAGATTTTAATTGCGGGTACATTATATTAGCTTGGAAAGTTAAAAATATGAGAAAAAGTAATAAGAAATTTGCTATAGCTTTGCATAATGATAAGGATGTCATAAAATCCCCCTGCCGCTCCAAAACAGGGGGTTACCTCGTAAGATGCATGAACATGGATTTTGATGCGGTAGGGGAGACTGGTTGTTTCTTTTTTGTTTAAACGGTAAAAGTGACTCGAACATTAACTTATTAGTTGGAGGTAAAGCGTCTTATCAACTAACTAAGATGCGCTTCGTTGTCTAGCCTGGTTGTTTCTTGCAAGCAATTGTACATGTCGATTTGGTTGGCAATAGATGTTTCGAGTAATTATTTTGTTCAATCAGTGAACGACTCATTCGGCCCCTTAAATGCTTCTCTAGGGAAACTATTCTTGTGTACAAATCAGCACGTTGGAATGTGTAGAATCAATAATGATCCAATCGATATGACACCGTTGTTTTAAAGCATGTCTACTACTTATCCCGAAATTTATGTAGTTGATAAAAGAGCTAATCACTATACATTTCTCAAGGACCTGATTGACGGATTGTCAAAGGAATAATTCAATATTGGATCATGGTGTTGTATGTGATGATGCCACTTTTATGGAAAGTATGTTTTGCATTAAATTTGCAAGTATTGGATGGGCATCTGGTTCTTTTTCATATGAAGATACCATCACTCTAGAGTTACTTGTTCCTTTTCAGGAGGTTGAAACCAAAAAACGTGCGCTGTTTCAACTGAGAAATGTTTGGGGACACCAAAGGATCATACTCTTAAGTGTTAAGCAAACTGTGATGCCAAAGGATCATACTGTTGTGCAAAGCAACCACCAATCACTGATAGAAATATTTAAGCTACCTTCAGAATTGAAAAAAATCATAAGTAAAGTCTGCTGGTAAGAAATTGATTAGTACTCAAGTTGATCAAGTTGGTCATGCTCCTGTTATGATGGAGAGATGTTTAGATTTTAATCTAAGTCCCTATCGAACTAAGATTACGCGAATTTCAAAGGCTCCTACCATCTTAGTGACCCGTCTAAAGTATATTCTGTTTCCTGACCGGATGGACATCGGGGAGACACTTGGATCCCACGTGTATTGGTAGAGATGACACATACATATATCGATTGGCCGGAATGGTTAAGAGAACATTATACGTAGCAAGGGACATTGTACGTAGTATCTTGCTGAAGGTACACTCATAAGAAAGTTTCCCTTTGAGGATGTATATAAAAAAATGTCAAAAGAGTTTGTTATTTTTTTGTTTGGTTTATTGTCGCACTCAACATTTCTAATATACTAGTACTAAACTTTTAATAAGAAGTAATACATAAAAAGGGAAGGACAAATTTGGTTAATTGATAAAGTTAGTCATTATAACTTATATAAGTACACAACTTTGGTTGTGATACCGGGTGGTAGGTAGTCCTTCATACATATTACATCATTGAGTCTGTATTTATGCTTATTATAGAAATGTAAAAATACATTCATCATGATAGGTCCAATTGCCCCTTTACCTTATGAATATCTAAATTAGAAAAATATAAGTATTAACAAAATTAAATTTACCTTATAAATATTTTATTTAGAATTACCTATTTTTTATTTTATTATTTTGAAATGTAACAAAATAAATATGTAAATGTTTTAAGTTATTGTTTGTTGTCAGGCAGGGTGAAAAACATGACCGTAGAAAAGCTCAATTCATTGTGCCAAAAGTATACTCCCTCCGTCTTAGTTTCATCTTTTGTATTTCATTTTCATCCGTCCCTACTTCATCTTCTTATGATTGAAATGAAAAATCCCTCTCATACTCTATATACTACGTACCTTCTCTTATCTTATTTACCTTTTGTTCCCCTCCTTTATCATATTCTCAACTACTTTATTGATATTTACCTTAAAACTTGTCCACGACCCCGCGGAAATACGAACCTGAGATGGAGAGAATATTTTATGTGGTGGTAATGTCGATGTCCTAAGATCACTAGTTGTCAGATGCTTATTTAGTTGTTATACTCTATGCTTAGGATAAAATGTAGACAAATTAATAAAATTGTTCCATTTTCAGGTTATCTAAAAGTAGTGTAACTCATTCTCAAATTATAATTGTGTAAATCTCACCTTATATTTGATCACTCTTAAAATATTTTTGAAGGAGTAATTCATGGACCCCAACAAATTTTTTAGGTAGTTTTTATTAAAAATAGATATCATACAATTATTTAGAAAAAGATATTTTAAAGCTATGACTCCTATAACTAGTGCTCTAAGCTTTTTCCACTCTATGGTAGGACCCCTTTCCTACATGATATTGTTCACTAAATTAGATTCAATTTCCTTGAAATGAGGGGTTGAATAACCGAACTTTTGCAAACAAGCCTTATAAAAGCTTGATTCAAATTCTAATTTAGTTGAATTCGAACACAATTCAAGTATATCAGAACGTATATAGTATTTGCTCGTGAAAAGGCAAATATTATAAATATATAGTCCCTCACTCCCACATAAGATATTCCACTTTTATCACTTTGGGTGTCCCGTTTGAATTGTGCACTTTTTATTTTTTTGAAGGAAAATGGGAAAAGAGAAAAGAAATAAGGGAAAATAATAATTTCGTTGAAAATGTTTTGGAAAAAACAACTTTCTAATTTGTGAAAATATCTACATTTGATGATTTTCATGTGTTTCTTGAGAACTACCAAATCTTGTAAAATAATATTTCCTTTTTACTTTTTCCCCATTTTTTCCAAACTAAATATTTAAAGAAAAATTGTACTGTCTACATTAAGATGTACAACCCAATTGTAATATAAACTCCTCTTATTCAACGTGTTGAAAAGTAACCTCGTATATATCTTTCATTTGTGTTGTGTACTTAGCATGTATGTTCTTGACTTTGACAACTAAAGTGAAACGAAGTGAGTGTATGCTAACGACTTCATCATTAATGGGTCGAGCCTCAACCCTTTGGATCGTGCAGTTACTTATGTATATTTTTCCGGATAATATATTGGATTCTAATATTTCTTTAAAGTAAATACATATGATTCAGAATTTATGATAATTGAATTATAAAAAGAAAAGTGTACCATATTAATACGAATTATGAATATCATTTTCGATCGAGTTTTTGTACCGGATGAACCGGACATATTAACATACAAAAGCCCCCAATTCAGCTGCAGCCCTAGATACTTTGCCTCCCTCCATTTCATTTCACCTACAAAAGCTCCTTGTCACGCAAACCTACACGATTTGGACTCCAACCACCACCACAACTGCTCCACCTCTACACCACCGCTGCTCCAGCTAGTCGGAACTCAATGGACAAGGTAAGCTTCGTGCATTCTTTTTTCGGCATTGATTTCTTTCGATTTCAGTTCTGATTGAGCAGTTGAATTCCGAATGTAGTACGAGAAGGTCGCGAAGATCGGCGCAGGAACCTATGGAGTTGTTTACAAGGCTCGCGATAAGAAATCAAACGAGACTATTGCTCTCAAGAAAATCCGCCTGGAGCAGGAAGATGAGGGAGTTCCAAGCACTGCAATCAGAGAGATTTCGCTCTTGAAGGAGATGCAGCATGACAATATCGTAAGGTGCGTGCATTGTAGTACTTGTGTGAACCGATTCGTCGATTGATCGATCAGTGAGTGTAAATTCCTGTAGAAATGTTTATCTCCTTTCTTATTGATGTTACGATTCAGTTGAAGTGTTTATCTCCCTGTAACCGTTTTATGTTTGCACTGAGTGAGATAGAATTTTGGTTTTGATGTGATGATCTGTGCCAATTGAGATGACGGTGTTGGATGTTACAGATTGCAAGATGTGGTGCACAATGATAAGCGGCTCTACTTGGTGTTTGAGTACCTGGACTTAGATTTGAAGAAGCACATGGATTCCACTCCCAATTTCTCTGAAGATCTGGTCGTTGTCAAAGTGAGTTGACTTCTTTCTGGATAATTGAGTTTCGAGCTTGATGTTTTCTGTGCATATAATTGTAGTTTATTTAAGTTATATCACCCACGGATCGTTATTTGTTTAGCTGCTTGAGTGTGTCAGTTTATCTTAGTAGTGCTAGCTGCGGATTACTAGAGTGTTATTCCAGTAGTTAGAACTATAACCAAGAGAACTGCTGGCGAATGCTTTGTGGATCATGCGAGTATAACAGGGTTATCTGTGCAAGGAGTGGCAGTTTACCTCCCAGAGCATTGTAAATGAATTCTGATTCTTGGTTTTCTTGAAAAATTGCTTGTGATTGAGTCAATATTTGGATCTTAGTGTAGATGTTTGTGTCATAGACAGCGTGGAATTGCGCACTGTTACTCCCATCATGTCTGCCACCGGGAATTAAAATATCCTGGGCACGTAGGTGTGTTTAATTCAGTTACATCACCGATCGATCATTAAGCTACTTCAGTGGTCAGTTTATGTTAGTAATACTATGGATTACTAGAGCATCTTTCCAGTAGTTGAGACTATTAACAAGAAGAAAACTCCTGGCAAATGGTTAGTACATTACACAAATTTGACATGGGCATTGGTACACTGGGTGACAATTTATCTCCCAGAACTTAGCAAATAAACATTGATTCCATTTTCATGAAAATTGCTGTCGTCGTGTGGTCAACTTTTGATCTGTAGATGTTTCTGTGTCAAATACAATGTAGGAATTGCATATTCCCTATCATGTCCTCCATTGGGAATCAAAACATCCTTTGCACATAGCTGTAGTTTAATTAAGTTACACGTATCAATATTTAGCTGCTTCAGTGTCTGTTATATTAGTAATACAATAATGGGTTACTAGGGAGTCATTCCAGTAGCTGAAACTATTTACAAGACAATTCCTGGAGAATGTTTTATACATGATGGACAATTCCTGGGCATCTTTGCAAAGGGTGACAGTGCATCTTCCAGGACATAGTAAATTATTTTTTATTCCTTTTTCTTTAAAATCTACTGCTGTATTGATTCAATCTTTGGATCTGTAGATGTTTCTGTATCAAATACTACGTGGAATTGCGTATTGTCACTCTCATCGTGTCCTCCATCGTGATTTGAAGCCTCAAAACTTGCTGATTGATCAACGTACCAACGCATTGAAACTTGCAGACTTTGGACTAGCTAGAGCATTTGGCATTCCTGTTAGGACATTTACACACGAGGTACATTTTTGGTATCACATACTGTTCTTGCATGTCACTGTACTGATTAGTTTGTGTTCCCTGCAAGCCTAGATCCTTTTGCCAGGAACATCATTTACGTTGTACATCTAATGTTGTTTGTGGTTTCACATATTAACAATTTGTTTGTTTGATTCAAATTCTACTTATCTCACCATCTTGAAAATGGGTTTCCAACTTTATGGATGCTTTGTTCTACCCC